>JBBGZY010002879.1:0-22500 GCA_037952925.1 Lithobates clamitans | reverse complement strand
TTTAATATATGGTGAAGCAGAGATTTCGTTACATAGGATGCTGCTTGCATTATCTACGCTGGCACAGTCCCTTGCCCTCCAACACATCCTGGCGATAATATCCCCCCGTTGCTGAGCAGACAGATTGCGGACACAGATTGTGGATAATAATGAGCTGTGCCGCCGCACACACAGACACGACAGTGTCTGCTCCTATTTATTATTGGACTCTGTCCACCAGACTGCACACAAGGCTCTGGGTCCCCCAGCCCGAGAGGGTGGCAAATGTGGGCAAGAAAAAAACAATTCTCACGAGCCTTCCCGATACAAGCAAAAAAGAAACTCCAGGCAAAACAATTTTTAGGTTTCAGATTTTAAGAGTTAAACCCTTAGACACATTTTATAGCTGCCCGTTTCCCCATTAAGGAGATGCATCACCACTTCCCGTCCCCGGGACAGATTGCCAAGGCAAACCCCAACACTGACAATACAGGAAGTAAAAGGGGATCTCGCAATAAAAACCTAATAGGGATCCTAACATTCCCCCCCCCCCCAAAAAAAAAAAACAAAACATTTTTTCGACTGGAAGTCTATTTTAGTTAAGGCTGGGTTTACGCAAAAATCAGAACTCATGTTTGAAGCTGAAGTTTAATCTGCTTATATTTTGCCTTCCCTGGTTATAGCCCACTAATGCAATCCAGACCACCGAAAAATTCTTCATTACACCCAAAACATCCGGAGGCATTGAGCTTACCTCAAAAGACAGCTCATCCGGGGCTTGTGCCGTGTATCGCTTAATAACGTGAGCCGCGGCAATGGCCGGGACATTGATGGATGCCTCTTCGTTGACAAGTAGGCGATTACCGTGATTATCAATCTGGAGAGAAAAGTAAAAAAAAAAATGAATAAAAACAAAAATCTTCTACTTGGAGTATGTTGTATTTAACAAAGGCAAAAAGGTACACATGCACTATATGGCAAAAAGTTGATGGACACCTGACAATTACACTTATATGAACTTGGTGGACATCCCATTCCAAAACCATGGGCAATAATATGGAGTTGCCCTCTTTGAGGCTATAACATACTCCACTCTTCTGCGAAGACTTTGCACAAGATTTTGGAGGGTGTCTGTGGACATTTGTGATCATTTGTGAGGTCAGGTACCGATGTTGGAGGAGAAGACCTAGGTCATAATCTGCGTTCCAGTTGTGTTCAGTAGGGCTGACCCTACTGGTGGCCCTAAGATCAAATCTTAGCTCATAGCCATCACACCTTTATGATCTGGTTGGAGATTCAATTCCCAATGGAATTTCAACATCCTTTTTCTGAATGGGATGTTGGACAGTTAATATGGAGTTGCTCCTTTCCCCTCCATTTGTGGCTAGAACAGCCTCCACCCTATTGGGAAGGCTTGGCTCGCAATCAGTGTTACAGTTCATCCCAAAGGTGTTCAGTAGGGTCTGAGGTCAGGGCTCTGTGCAAGACACTTGAATTCCTCCACACCAATCTGGCCCAACCATATCTTTATGGAGATGTTTGTTGAGAAGACCTGACTCATTCCAATTCATCCCAAAGGTTCGGTAGGGTTGAGGTCAGGGCTCTGTGCAGGACACTACAGTTCCTCCACACCGAACTGGTCACACCATGTCTTTATGGAGCTGGCTTTGCACACAGAGGCACGGTCATGGTGGAACAGAAAAGGGTCTTCACCAAACAGTTACCAAAAGCCTGAGAGAGCACAATTGTCTACAATGTCTTTGTATGTTGTAGTATTGACAGGCTCCTTCACTGGAAACACCTGAAATCCATCATTTTGGGGGGGTCCACATACATTTAACCCTATAGGTAGGTGTGATAGTCAGGGATCCAAAAACTTTTAGCCATAAAGTTTGCCATAGAACTTATTAGCCCAGAATGTCCTCGGTTGGACCCACTGAGAAATCTTATGTTAAATATATATCAACCCCTTGAAAAATGTCCATTTGGTTCTCTTTGTTGTTTGCTTTTTGAAAAATACACTGTGCATAGCCCCCTGACCCCCATCCTATCAAAAGCCATCTCAACATATTGTTGAGTGCACATTCCGACTGTACCCTTTTCCAAAAAGGTTTCCGCCCTCCCCACATACATTGTCTTCTCCAGTAGATACTTAGTACCCAAGCTTCTAGGCATTCCAGTTTGCACTCTATGAGGCAGGTCACCAAGCACAAGAGTTTTAAATGATTGAGGAGTGAAGCTTTTCAATGACGGCCAATAAAGCTCTCGATCCTTGTCTTTGGAGAAATATCTCTCCAGTCTTCACTGAAGACTTTTAAGCTTTTACACCTCTTGATGGAGCCCGATTTGTGTCCCACTGACCAAATTTACCTTAATTTCCTGTTCCAGAGACAACAAAATGTGAGAGCAAATCTCTCAAACAGATGTGTCCCCATTGGTCCCCATTTAACATCCCCCTTCTTTTCTGGTGACACTTTCCAATTTCCCAACAATTTCTGTCTAAATGAGAATGGAACCTCCCAAACGTTAATAGCCCTGTTGTGGACTACATCTTCTGCATCTTACCTCCATCCAGTTCAGTATGGGGCCACAGTTAATGTTGCTGTCCACAATTCCAGAGAGAGCCTTCAGATAGCGGGAGAGTAGTGGGGCCAGGAGCTAGAAAAAGCAAACAAAACAAAAAAAAAAAAAACTTTGAGGCTTTTGAAAAGGGCCACAAAAAAAAAAAAAAATAGAAAGCCTAAAAATGTTTCTGTTCATTAGCTAAATATAAAACATATCATATTTTATCTTTTTTAGAAAGACATGGTGTTCTGCTCCTTTTTTGAAGTTCCAATTGGACAAAGACAGCCTCAAGGTAAGCAGGTTCCTGATCTCCCTGTATAACCCATAGTGCTCTGGGATTACTCAGGTATTAAAAGTGTATTTGTAAAACAAAAATAGTAACCATATACTAAAAAAAAAAAAAAAAAAGGTTTAAAACCTTACATACTCTAAAACCTATAATTCAAATTTGAATAAAAAAATATATATATTAGTCTCCATTTTACAGCGGAAAGGCAAAGTGCATTAAACCATGGTGACCATATCATCCTTCACCGATAGGATTTCAGTGAAGTTACGACTGGTAACTGAATATTGTTGCACATCATCAATGCTTTCCAACTGCTGTATGGAAGCGGCCCACTTCAGTCACCATGAGTCAAGTACAAAATCCAAAACTTGATAAGCCCCCTCATCCACCAGGCCAGGGTTGTGAGGATGAGGCCCTTTGTTTTCAAGTATCTAAGGTTTTTAACTTTTTTTTTTAGTATATGGTTACTATATTTTTTTTTACAACCAAAATTATGGCAATTAAAAAAAATGTATATAAAAATGTGTGCGCGCATTTATATATATATATATATATATATATATATATATATATATATATATATATATATATATATATATATATATATATATATATATATATATATATGTATGTATGTATGTATGTATATATATATATATATATATATATATATATATATATATATATATATATATATATATATATATATAATTATTATATAAAAGTCTCCCTTTTACAATAAATTGTCAAAGTGCATTAAGCCTTGGATGACCCTATCATCCTTCACCGATGGACCGGTGAAGTTAAGACCGGTTACGATAGATTGCTGCATCTTGCACGTCATCAATGCTTTCAAACACTGCTGCCTGGAAGCAGCCTGGCATCGATATTATGGGTCTCTCACCTGCCCATGGGAGGGTAGTTCCCGACGAGGGGGCAGTTCCAACAGCTGAGAGAAGCGTCGGTCGAATATGCAGCGGTGAAGATTGGAGTCCAAGTCTTGGAAGTCTTCGTAACTTCGCAGGACTGACCAACAACGGTTCTAGAATTGAAAAAAAAAAAAATTAAAAAAGGAGAGCATGGGGTCAGCGTCAGGAAACACTCAGGAGATCACCAACATTTACCCTGGATTTAAATGGT
This sequence comes from Lithobates clamitans, assembly GCA_037952925.1. NCBI lineage: Eukaryota > Metazoa > Chordata > Amphibia > Anura > Ranidae > Lithobates > Lithobates clamitans. The sequence continues at coordinate 18,527 of JBBGZY010002879.1, read as the reverse complement.
ATCCTAGACAAAACCAAGTGCTCATACCTGCAGTGTGCATGTGGAAGGGGGGCATTGCAAAAGGTATTTTTAAAACCCCCCGTAGTTTAGCTTTTAAGCTACATGTTGAAAATAGTACCCCATGTTATTTTCCTTTAAAAGAGGAATTTCGGGGAACAAATGCAAGCAGTCAGTAACCTGGTAATCTCATCCCACAAACATTGTTCAGAACGTTGACTCAGTTAGACTTCTGTGGAAACTTCGGCAGCCAGAAGCTTGTGCTGTGAAAACGTCTTTTTTTTTTTTCTCACAATTCAAATTTGAAATTTCAAGTCTGTCTTAGGAGCAAATTTTGCATATTCACCATAATAATGAGCAGAACACACCTGAGTACAGGTTCAAGGCGGCTTCAATAAACAAAGAGTAAAAGTTTAAGTGCCGAATCCGAACCCCACTCAAGTCAACCGGAGACAAAAATGTTAAAAAAACAAAAAAACAAAAACACTTCCAGATTCCAATAAGCCCCCCATCCGCAGACCCCCACAGCCACCAGGCCAGGGTTGTGAGGATGAGGCAATTGTCCTGAATGAATGAATGAATGAATGAATGATTTGTAAAGTGCTGCAAATGCGAACTGAATCGCCTCAAGGCGCTGATGCGTTGTGTTGTCAAGCTTTACTCATGAACATGAGATGTCCCACCCTCATGTGGAGGGCATGCAGCCTGGTATGGTTCAGGAGGTGGGTGCACGCTGGTCTCCCCCTCTTTCCTGGCCTTCTGCTGGTCTTGTATGGAGTTTTTTTTCTTTTGGGGGGGAGTTCCTTGCCATGTAAGTGAATGGGGCTGGTGATGTCAATGGTTGTTGGAAACTCAGCTTCCTTACCAACCATTGACATTGGAAGTGGTCATGTATAGTAGCAGAAGTAACACCGCTATTATATATTATGATATTCAGCGCCCATTGGCTCTTCATCCTCAATTAACAGCAACCAGATTCATAAGCTTTTCAAGGGAAGTTTCCTTAGCTTAGCGTTTTGCAGTGCGTTTGCAGAAACACATTACAGTCCATTTAACATTAGTGCCTATGGGTCCCGTTCACATCTATGCAGTTACCATCGGTACATTTTTTTTGGAAAAGTTGGGGGGGATTTTTTTTTTTGTTTGTTTTAACACGCAGCACAGTGCATTTTTGGCTTCATAGGCTTCAATGGAATTGCATCTAATATGCATGAAAAACAAATGTACATGCGTTTTTGGTGCGATTTCCTGCACAACTGACTCCTCCTCCTAGCAACCTTACCATGTCCCAAAAACACAAGACACATTAAAAAAGAATCAAAATTTAAAAAAATAAAATTAAATATATGCAGAACGCTTTGGAAAACAGGACTCAAAAATGCATCAACCACACAAGCATAGGTGTGAACCAAGTAAATATGCCGAAAATTTTCTGAATATCCAATCACGTATAAGCAGTGGCAGTCTGTCCATTAGGGGCACCGCCCCCTTTCTCCTTGCCACCCCCTATATGCAATGGATAGATTCATACATAGCATGAGGAGCAGAGAGGAGACGCACCGTGGAAGCTGCTCCAGGAGAGGACACCGAGGCAGCTTTCCCCGAGCCTGCCACGCTTAAAGACAGCCGCATCGGCTACAACCGCTGCTCTCACCGCCCGCATCCAGGGTAAGGACAGCGGGTGTAAGTGTCGTGCCGTGGGGGGCTGGGTAGGTGGCAGTTGTGCTAGTGCCGCTCCACCGGCGGCCCGGGGGGGGGGGGGTTCGCCACTCCCCCCCCCAAAAAAAAAATCCCACCAGCCACCACTGCGCATAAGGTAATAAAAAAAACTGTATATTTGCTTGCATGTGATTGGATGATGTAAGTCAGCAGTGCATCCCTTCATTCACTAAGTGAAAGGGTAGGTTCACATTTACAGAGAATCTGTGATTACCTGCTAGGAAACATCGAGACACCGCTTCACCGGTCCTGGGATTTGAAGTCCCAGCGGCTTAATCACCTAAACTTACCTCGTAAAAAGGTACATATAGGAGGCATTCTAATTGGTCGGTGCCGACCAATCAGAACCCGCCTAGCCCGTCCTGTCAGCGGGGGAGAAGAAGAGAGAAAGCTGCAAGGATTTCAAATCCCTGGACCAGTGAAGCAAATCTCCTAGCGGTTGATCGCCGGCCTCAGGTATAGCGGGACCGGGGATGGGGGATGGGGAGGGGGTCCAGTGTAATTTTACCTTACAGAGGAGACACCTTACACTTTAAGGGATAGTGAACAGCCTATTTGCCTTTAGTAAATCAACCCGAATATGTTCTATATAGACATATACATATCTCCGCCATTGAAAACTGCATGCAGCACGGCGCATTTTTGGCTCTATAGGCTTCAATGGAATTGCAACAAAAATGCATGAAAAAACGAATGTACATGCATTTCTGGTGCGATTTACTGCACGACAACTGACTCGTCCTCTTCCTAGCAACCTTACCACATCCCCAAAAATGCAAACCACATTAAAAAAAGCATCAAAAACACGAATTAAAATAAACGAACGCTTTGGAAATGTGAATGTGCAGAAAATTCACTTTGCAAAGAATATCCAATCACATACAATGTAATAAACTGCATTTTTGCTTGTACATGATTGGATGATGGAAGTCAGCAGTGTATCTCTTCATTCACTAAGTTAAGGGAAAAGTGAACAGCCTATTTGCCTTTAGCAAATCACCTGAATGTGTTCTATATAGACATCTACGTATCTCTGCCATTAAAAACTACAGAAACATCTTAACTTAGCCCAGAGCCCTCCCTTAGCTGCTCCAGCCCAGCTTCCTCCAGGGAGGCCTCGGAGTACCTAATTATTTCTGATGTCCTCATTTCAGGCCGTAGCGTTCCTATGAAGAAAATCGCTGGAGTGAATTGGATGACATAGCAGCGGCTAACAGTCACAGCGGGGGAGGGGGGAGAAGCAGCAGGGGGGGGCCCCAGGAAGAGGATTTGTAGGGGTCGCCGCTCTTGCCTCTAATTAGAACTATCACAGCTGTGTTCTGTAGAGTTACAGTGAGGGGAACACAAAAACATTTCCCGCGAATACGCCGTGACAAGGACAATGGGGACCTCGCAGAACAAATCCACCCAATGCCTATAGGGAGATATTATGTCTGTTTATATCAAATTATACATCAGACTTTATATGACTTGGCATCTCAAGAGAGCGTTTTATCGCCCGTTTAAATATTACATCTCTACTGGAGTCCTGGGGTCGATTCTCATTAAATAGCATCAAAGGGAATATACAGACTTTTTATTTATTTCAGTTTAAAGCAGATCTGTAAACTGAACATTTCTCTTATTTTTATCATATAAAAGTTATATAAATCCATCACTAAAATCTCACAAGAGCTTTAAAGCAGAGAGGAGAGAAGAAGGAGAAGAGAGTTAGAGAGAAGAAGGAGAAGAGAGAAGAAGAGAAAAGAAGAGAGAAGGAGAAGAGAGAAGAGAGAAGAAGAGAGAAGAAGGAGAAGAGAGAAGAAGAAGGAGAAGAGAGAAGAGAGAAGAGAGAAGAAGAGAGAAGAAGGAGAAGAGAGAAGAAGGAGAAGAGAGAAGAGAGAAGAAGGAGAAGAGAGAAGGAGAAGAGAGAAGAGAGAAGAAGGAGAAGAGAGAAGAGAGAAAGGGAGGAGGAGAGAGAAGAGAGAAGAAGGAGGAGAGAGAAGAGAGAAGAAGGAGGAGAGAGAAGAGAGAAGAGAGAAGAAGGAGAAGAGAGAAGAGAGAAGAAGGAGAAGAGAGAAGAAGGAGAAGAGAGAAGAAGGAGGAGAGAGAAGAAGAAGGAGGAGAGAGAAGAAGGAGGAGAGAGAAGAAGGAGGAGAGAGAAGAAGGAGGAGAGAGAAGAAGGAGGAGAGAAAAGAGGAGAAGAGAGAAAAGAGAAGAAGAGAGGAGAAAAGAGAAGAAGAGAGAAGAAGAGAGACGAGAGGAGAGAGAAGAGAGAAGAGAGAAGAGAGAGAGAAGAAGAAAAAATGAAGAAGAAAGAAGACGACTTATTGTTATTATCAGGACCTGAGTACCCTATTTCATCATTTTCGGAAGGAAGGAAGGAAGAAGAAAAAATAAAAAAAATAAATAAAGAAGAAAGGAAGAATAAGAACAAAAAAAGAAGAAGAAAAGAAGGCCCTGTTATTATCAGGACCTGAGTACCCATTTCATAAGAAAGACAAGGAAGACAAGAAAAGAAAGAAAGAAAGAAAGAAAGAAAGAAAGAAAGAAAGAAAGAAAGAAAGAAAGAAAGAAAGAAAGAAAGAAAGAAAGAAAGAGAGAAAGAAAGAATTATCAGGACCTGAGAACTCCATTTCATTCTCTTTCATACGTAAAATGCTTTGGAATGACAATAAAATAATATTTTTTACGTTTCCTGAACATAAACTTTGGATAAAGTTCATTTCATTATTTGATTCACAAGTGATGGAAAGAAGAGAGAAGGAAGAAGGAAGGAGGAAGAGTTAGGTTTAATGTACACGGGACGTTATACAACCTCCTCTGAACGACTTAACCTGACAGATAGTAACCGACGTTGAAAAGCGTCAGTTTTGCCGCGTTTGCATTTAGAAGCGTTTTTTTTTCCCTTCAAATAGTCAAAAATGTAAATTTGCCTGTTAACGAAATGCGGCTAAATGCGAGTTACCACGTTTACATGTGTTTAAAAGCTGTTACAGGCGTTTGCCGTTTCAAATGCCTCTGAACATTAGTTCTGAACGCATTTTTTTGCTTTCCAAAAAATGCTTCTAAACTCAACTGCCTGGAAACGACTATAAATGACCCCTTGTATATGTACTGATAAGATAACCAAGGAGAGTTCAGGGGCAGCTGAAAAAAAAATGCCCAACTGCTCTTAAACGTCCGTATACCAGCAGCAGTGTACATAAAGCCTTAAGGTATTATTAGGATCAGAGTATCCTATTTCATAATTTTCATAAGGAAGAGAGAAAAAGAAATGAAGAAAGATAAAAAAAAAAAAAGAAGGGAAAAAAAAGAAAGAAGAAGGAAGAAACAAGAAGAAAAAAAGGAAGAAGAAGAAAGAAGAAGACAACTTATTGTTGTTATCAGGACCAGATTACCCCATTTCATAATTTACATAAGGAAGACAGAAGGAGGAAGGAAGAAGAAGAAAGCAAGGAAGGAAGATTAAAAAAAGAAGAAATAAAGAAAAAAGAAAGAAAAACAGAAGAAGAAGAAAGGAAGACGACGACTTATTGTTATTATCCGGACCCGAGTACCCCATTTCATAAGTCTCATAGGAAAGACAGAAGAAGGAAGAAAGATAAAAAAAGAAGAAAGAAAGAAGAAAGAAGAAGACGTATTGTTATTATCAGGACCTGAGAACCTCATTTCATTCCCTTTCATATGTAATATGTTTTGGGATGACAAGAAAAGCATCTTTTACGTTTCCTAAAGATAAATCTTGGATAAAGTTAATTTTATTATTTGATTAAATGACAAATGTGGTAAATGACAAAATATCAAATTTGTATTGATAGCCAAAAGGTATATTATTAAAATAGAACATATATATATTTAGACAAAAAAAATAAACAATACAATTCTTTTTGGGTCAGTGACATGGGCGCGGTGTTCTTGGCGTTGGCAGCTCCTGTGAGCGGGGCAGTAAAACAGTAAAATAATAAAGTGGCGATTTTTCATGCGGTGTCAGTGTACGCCGGGCTTACTTGGCATGTGACCTGTACGATGTAAACCGCCTCTGGTTCACTGACGCTGGAGTCCTCCGGCCGAGAGTCCGATAGGGCGAGCTGAGTGGGAAAAAAAAATTGTTTTATTTTAAAAGTAAACACAACTTCCCAGCCATGCACAAAAGTGAAATCATTCATTTACAGGAGATTTTTTTTCTTGTTGAATAAACTGTAAATGTGCATTGCCTGCCCGTCATAAATAGATCAGTCCCTACTGCACCCTCTCACCTTGTGACTAGCTACCAAGTTACAATGTACAGTCTAAAACTCTGAGTGATCACTGGGGGAGGGGAGACTGAGGAAATGCTTCCTCCTGCCTGCAGCAGAGTAAGGACATTTTCTCAGCCTAGGCAACGTCACTGGACTGGAGCTCAAGACAGATTTTTTTTTTTTTTTTAATAAAAGGTGATTTTTTTTTAATTATACGATCTCTGGACTCGCCCCTCAGCTTGTGCTACTTTGTATCCCTGCCAGGAAACCGTAGCGAGAGATCTGATTTAGATCAATGGTTTCAGAGACAGTAAAGTAAGAACTCAGCTCTACCTATTTGGATACACAAATGCATACTTACCAGTATTTCAGTCCCCATCCCTGTATCACAGTTAATCACACCCACGCCCAGTGACCAGACGGTCCCACCCACTCCACCTAATTACCAGAGTGACCTGTCTAAACCCCGCCTCTAATTATTCAGGATCCGCCCGCTCACTGCCCCAGATCACCATTATGAATGTCTTTGAGTTACTATGTGCAATAACCCAATCAAGGGTAAGACTGTGATCCCAGGACATAGCTAGGAGACATTGCATCAATCGGGACTGTCCCGGAGAATCCGGGACAGTTGGCATCTATGAAAATGAATTGGACTGAGTAGGGAAGGGTTTAGACACCTGGCAGGTGATTTGTTGCTGTCTGGGTATCATTGATAAACTTTCCTTCACTTCCGGTTCCAGAAACTCAACAGGAAAAAGGTTTTTGCCAAAGATACGCTTAAATATACAAAAACTAAAGTGTGTTTCTTACCTGGATCGGGCCATAATTAACATTTTCATAGTGATAATGGGCACAGTCTGCCAGCTTTACAAAAGGGCCACGTGTCACCCTAAAAAAGTGGCAATGAAAGTAAATATTACAAAAATAAATAAATTAAAAATAAACAAATAAATAAAAACACAACAATAAATGGAAAAAGTCAGAGTTAAAAACTACCTGTCACCCATGCAAACTTTCTAAAACTGTCAAGAAGTCAGAGTGCCAGCTAAGTTTAATAGAGCCTGTTGGTTTTTAGAGAGTTTCCAACGCATTGCAGGATCACCAGGGCTTGTAGTTGTTGTCTGACTTTCATCCTGGATGAGCCTTTCAATGTAATGTTGCTCTTTTTAACCATTTCATTCCGACTCAGTGTGCCATCGAGTCTTTTATTCTGCAACTACAACCTCTGATAAAGGGGGATGGATGAGCCCCCAAAATGCGTTGGTTACTCCTGTGACTCTCACTTTGGAAAATAATCAACTGGACCAATTTAACATTTCTGGTGTTCTCACTTTTTGCTCATCTTTTCTGCTAAACTACTACCAGTGCCGGGACACCTAGAGCCCAGGCCAAGCATCCCCCCCCCCCACACCCCCACCCCCACTTCAAGATGTATGAGCATTGTTTGGCAGCAGAAATATCTCACCCAAAAACGTGAGCACTGATGAAAAATCCCCCCTCCTCCCAGTACAAATCTGCCCCCTCCCCATGCCCCCTTTAAACCCAATTCCTCTCTTTCCCCAAATCCCTCAGCACAACCCCTCCCCCCCCCCCCCCCCCCAAAAAAAAAAAAAAAAAAAAAAACCCAACAACCCCTCCTAGCACAGATCCTATACCCTTCAAAATTTCCCTCTGATCATGAATCCTCACCCCCACTCCAAATTCCCCCTCCTAGCACAAATCCTGCCACCAATTCCGCCTCCTAGCACAGATCCTCCCCCTCAAATGTCCCCTTCTAGCACAACTGCTCCCCCTCAAAATTGAGCACTAATCTAAATTCCCCCTCCTCCCAGTACAAATCTGCCCTTTTCTGACATCCCCCCCTGCCGGCACAAACCTTTGCCCCCTCCCCCAAACCCTCCTTCAAGCTCAATTTCTCTTTCTCCAAATCCCCCCCTAAAAAAAAATTAAAAAAAAGACCCCTCCTAGCACAGATTCTATACCCTTCAAATTTCCCCTCTGAGCACAAATCCTCCCCCCCCCCCACTCAAATATCTCCCTCCTAGCACAAATCCTCCCACCCAAATTTCCCCTTCTAGTACAAATGCCCCCCAATCATCATCTCTACTAGCACAAATCCCCCCACCCTCAATAGAAAAAAAAAAATCCCCTTCTAGCACAAATTCCCCTCCACCATATCACCTCTTCTAGCACAAATCTATAAACCCCCCCCTCCTAGCACAAATCCTCTCCCCTATCCCTCCTCCCAACACAAATCCCTCCAAATCACCCCTCCTAGCACACCCACCAAATTTCCCTTCCTAGGACAATTCTTACCCCCTGTTACCCTCCAAATTCTCTCTCTCCCAGCACAAATCCCTCCCCCCCCCCGATCTCCTCGTAGCTCATATGATACCACAGTGCCCAGGGCAGCCATCCCTCCTGCCCACCCTTGCTGCGGCCCCGACTACTACAATGACCTTTGTTGGATTTACTTGTTTTAGAGAGCCGCCCTCACTACATGCCTGCAAATTATTATTCTTGATACTGGTGCAAGAACACTCCGACACTTCAATCTCTGGAAGGTTTCTAAAACTGGGGGAGCAACTAGGATGTAAATGAGCCAATTTTATAAGCTGCACACTTAAGGGGTCTCCATATTAAATTATTTTCATCCATTGAAACTGCATATAAAATTTGTTCTGTGCAAATGGGGAAAAATCAAAAAGTTCTCAGGCTGTGTCCGCTGCAGATCGAATGTGGGAATGGGGAAAATACTGCATTAGGGTCACTAGATGGCGCTAATCATCATAGGATATAGGTATTAGCTCCATCTAGTGGTCATAATGCAGTATTTTTCGCACATTCGATCTGCAGAGTATATAGCCTGAGAACATTCACCTGTACCTCATTTGCACAGAACAAATTTATATGCGGTTTCAATGGATGAAGTTATGCAAAATATGTATATATTTTATATATATATATATATATATATATATATATATATATATACACCCCTAAGTGCCTATGGAGTGTCGATGAATGATAAGCAGCAGGCAAGGCTAAAGAGAAAAAAAACAAAGGTTTCCTTGTTTCTCCATCGTAATGTAAAACATGCGGTTATCCCTGGCGAGGTTCCTGTCTGTTGCAACATCAGAATCGCTCAATTTCCTCTAACAGTCCAAAAATAAACCAGTAAGTCAAGTTCCAACCAGAGTTGGGCCTAATATGCCACTATAGGACTGTAATAACCCTATTAGATTGTAAGCTCCTACGGTGTAGGGAGTAATGTGAATAGTCCACCTACTGGACCTTGCAAAACGCAACAGAACTGCATGCAGAAACCCTTTAGAGAAACGGTGTTACAACAGGCAGTGCTTCCGGGATTTGTGCGCTGCAAAGTGCTTGTGCTTTACTGCTCCTCAATGTAAGCCTACCAGTCAGGTATGACTGGTTTTATCCCAGCAGCTGCTGCCAAGGAAATCTGAGCAGTTGGCTGATATACAAACAGTCACCAGAGGAATCAACTGCAGATCTGTACACGATACAGCAATGTAAATAGGGTACAGCAAAATGCAAGTGTCATATTAAAGTCCTTCAAATAGTTCTATAACTTGAAGTTAGCTCAGAGCTTTTCCCTTTGCAGCCACAGCCCCCCCCCCCCCCACCATCACCACCACCACCACCCCCGTGGGTGTGCCAGGGTACACCCCAATACCCTGTGTGGTGCCGATTACCCCCGCTTCCTGCCACTCCAAGTCTTCCCCTTGCAGTGCTGCTGGCTTCCCTCCTCCCCCCGTTGGCTGCTGCAGGGGATGTTTTAGGATGGAGAGCCGGGGAAGGGGCTGGTAAATATTCTTCTTTGAATGAATGCAGTGAATGATCCGCACAGATCGTTCCTGTGTTCATCCATAACTGAAGCATAGTAAACTGTTTACTATGCTTCGGTTTGTGGATGAACAGGAAGCCGCTCAGCACAGAGCACCTCCCATTCATTCACTGTGTCCAGTGCAGCTCAGGCTGCAGAGAAAAGGACTGGGGAAGCTCTGTCTCAAAAAGGAGACATCAGGGATCTGTTTAGAGACCCTTGATATTTCACCAAAGCCCCCCCAACAGGGCTTCTAAAAAAAAATAAATAAATAAATGGTCAAAAAATAAAAATAAAAAATAATGATACTAAATATAAAATAATATAACAAAACAAAAAAAAATAAAATCAAAATAAATTGTAAAAAAAAAAAAAAAAAAAATCAAAAAATTATATTGTAAAAGAAAATTACAAAAAAAATAAAAAATAAAGAAAAAATGTAAAAAGATAACAAAAAATAAAAATAAATGAAATTATTAAATAAAAATATATAAAAATGAAAACTACTGACACCGTCCACTGCTCTGCTGATATACACGCATGTGTGTTTTGCTTTAGGGGTGTGCAACCCAGAGCACATAGGCTGGGCACACCAATGCCCCCCCCCCCCCCCCCCCCACAGACTGTACCTCTTAGTTGGCCTCCCCTTGACACTGGTGGGCGCTGCCGAGGATATGAGGTGCCCGGCTCCTTCTGTGGCGGTATCCAGGGTGTCCGATCCACGAGCCTGGAAAAAGGTAAGAAGCATTATCGGTATGTGCAAAGAGCCGGGAAAGCAGCTCCGCAATATACATTCATAATTCATGGCCCTTCCATCTGCAGACATTTTATTCCAGTCAGGAGGGAACCGGCCGGTCACATCACATCTTTATACGGTTCACAAAATCTCCAGAAAATAACAATTCACAGCCCATCAGAAAATCTCGAGATCGCTACGCAAGTGTGGCCCCCAAAGGGGCCCATCTATGAAGGGTCACACCAATAACTGAGCACACAGAGAATAAAAAAGTACATCTCCATCACTCCTAGGGGGGGAGTGAATGTTACATTCCTTCAGGGTGAAACACCAAGTTACTTGATTGTGTTAAATAAAAAAAAAAAAAAAAAAAAAAATAATCACCATATGTATTTGTACGCCAATCGCACAATCCACCATCCATCATAACGTGACACCGGCACGCTCAGCCGCCAGCTCGCGGGACAATAATCCAAGTACCAGCAGACTGAGAGCGATCGTCACTGGGGGTCCTTTAACTCCACATGTAACCCTTTAGACAAACAGCAATGGCTGCCATCACGCATTTTTTTTAATCAAAAGCACGCACCAATCACAGTATCTGTAGTTAACAATTCTGCTCTAAAGAAAAATCTGTGATACACGCTGCCACGGCAGACAGGAATATGACTGAGACATATCTCAGTGATTATCTGCCACATTTTTATTCCATTGTCCTGGTGCTCCAAGGCTTTAAAAAATGCGATAGATACAGTAAAACCTTGGATTGTGAGTATAATTCCTTCCAAAAACATGCTTGTAATCCAAAGCACTTGTATATCAAAGTGAATTTCCCCATAAGAAATAATGGAAACTGAAATGATTCGTTCCACAACCATTTATTCATAAATCCTTCAGTTTATAGTCCATATAAAAAGATTATAGCGATGTGACCAGGTTGTGTAACCATAAAATGTCCATCCACAAATGGAAGCCCTTGGGGGTCCTAGTAGATGATAGGCTCAGCAATGCCAAGCTGCTGCTAACAAAGCAAACAGAATTTTGGCATTAAAAAGGGGATCAACTCCAGAGATAAAACGATAATTCTCCCGCTCTACAAGACTCTGGTCCGGCCGCACCTGGAGTATGCTGTCCAGTTCTGGGCACCAGTCCCCAGGAAGGATGTACTGGAAATGGAGCGAGTACAAAGAAGGGCAACAAAGCTAATAAAGGGTCTGGAGGATCTTAGTTATGAGGAAAGGTTGCGAGCTCTGAACTTATTCTCTCTGGAGAAGAGACGCTTGAGAGGGGATATGATTTCAATATATAAATACCGTACTGGTGACCCCACAATAGGGAGGAAACTTTTTCGCAGAAGGGAGTTTAACAAGACTCGTGGCCACTCATTAAAATGAGAAGAAAAGAGGTTTAACCTTAAACTACGTAGAGGGTTCTTTACTGTAAGAGCGGCACGGATGTGGAATTCCCTTCCACAGGCGGTGGTCTCAGCGGGGGAGTTTCAAGAAACTATTAGATAAGCACCTGAACGACCGCAACATACAGGGATATATAATGTAATACTGACATATAATCACACACAAAGGGTTGGACTTGATGTGTCTTTTTTCAACCTCACCTACTATGTAACTATGAAGCCTCCACAAGGGGATTAGAAGCAAAATCCAGCAGGAGCTCCAGAGTATAAAAGAGAAGAGAGGAGCCTCTAAGTGTAGCAATGTGTGTCTAAATGTTGTACCTTCATTAAATGTAACCATATTGCTACACTTAGAGGCGCCTCTCTTCTCTTTTATACTCAGTTGTGACATGACGCTACTTGTGTATCAAGACATCGCTTGTATATCAAGTCAAAATTTATTTAAAAATTTTGCTTGTCTTGCAAAATGCTCTCAAACCAAGGTTGTACTGTACTTAGGAAATTTTAATGTGTAATTTATGCCTTTAGAACGCCTGAAGGTGCTCCCTGCATGTTGGGCCTCTGCATGTGGCCAGGCTGTGTAAAAGTCTCACACATGTGGCATCGCCATACTCGGGAGGAGTAGCAGAATGTGTTTTGGGGTGTAATTGCAAGTTCATCTATTCCATATGTGAGAAATAACTTGGTAATATGACAATTTTGTGGGGGGGGGGGGGGAATCTTCATTTGCCAAACTATTGTGGGCATAAAAAAATGTAACTTCAAAAAAACTCACCAAGCCTCTTAGTAAATACCTTGGAGTGTCATCTTTACAAAAAGGGTTAATTGTTGGGGGGGGGGGAGGGGGGTATCTGTACTGTCCTGACATTTTAGAGCCTCAAGAAATGAGATCGCGGTCAGTGCATCAGGATTGATCAATTTTCAATGATACGTAGCATAGCTTATAGACTTCTATAGCTTTCACACAAACCAATTATCACACACTTATCTGGATTTTTTTTTTTTGTTTTTTTTATCAAAGACATGTAGCGGAATACATTCTGGCCTAAATTAATGATGGAATTTGATTTTATTGGATTTCTTTTAAAACAGAAAGAAGAAAATATTGTTTTCGTTTTATTTTTAAATTTCACTATTTTGTCGCTTATATCGCAAAAAATAAAAAACCCAGCAATGAATAAATACCACCAAATGAAAATCTCTATTTGTGTGAACAAAATGATAAAAATTTAACTGCTTCAGATACGAATGATGGCTACAGCGCGGATCTGCTTTGCCGGGAGTACGTCTATTGATGTCCTCCCCTTTGCAGGCTCGCCAGCGCTGTGATCACTCGAGTCAATGAGACTCGGGGGATCATAAATCCGAGTAAGGGGCCGATCCCGGCCCCTTACCACGTGATCAGCTGTCAGCCAATGACAGCTGATCACATGATGTAAACAGAAGATCGTTAATCGTTTTTCTTTTCTTCTCACGCTGGCAGCGTGAGGAGACAAAAAGCCGATCACCGGCTTCTGTTTGAAGGGACATCGGTCCCGAAAAAGAAAAGCCTCATATGTGCCCACCAGTACCACCTGCCAGTGCCACGAATCAGTGCCCACAGTACAGAAGTGCCAGCAATCAGTGTCACCTATCATTGCCCACAAGTGCCAGCTATCAATGCCCACCAGTGGTGCCAATCAGTGCCTCATCAGTGCCACCTAGCAGTGCCGATCAGTACCCCAATACTGCCGTCCATCAGTGTCAGCTATCAGTGCCACCTATTAGTGCCCTTCAGTGCCACCTATCAATGCCCTTCAGTGCCGCCCATCAGTGCCCACCAATGCCACCCATCAGTGCCCACCAATGCCACCCATCAGTGCCCACCAATGCAACCCATCAGTGCCCACCAATGCCCATCAGTGCCCACCAGTGCCGCCTATTAGTGTCCCCTATTATTGCCCATTAGTGCTGCCTATTAATGCCCATAAGTGCCATCTTATCAGTGCCCACCAGTGCAGCCTATCAGTGCCCATCAGTGTAGCCTCATCAGCGTACATCAATGACGGAGAAAAATTACCTGTTTGCAAAATGTATTAACAAAAATATAAAACGGTTTTGTTTTTTGTTTTTTTAAATTCGGTCTTTAATTTTTTTAAAAGAAAATAAAAAACCCAGAGATGATCAAATACCACCAAAAGGAGTTCTATTTGTGGGGAAAAAAAAATAAAAATGTCATTTGGGTACAGCGTTGTATGACCGCGCAATTGTCGTTCAAAGAGTGACAGCGCTAAAAGCTGAAATTGGTCTGGGCAGGAGGGGGGTTTAGGTGCCCGGTAAGCAAGTGGTTAATTTGGGTACAGTGTAGCATGACTGAGCAATTGTCATTAAACGTGTGAGAGCATGGAAAGCTGAAAAATTGGTCTGGGAAGGAAGGGGGTGAAAGTGCCCGGTATTAAAAGGTGGTTAAAGTATTTGATTAAAAAAGAGAAGTTAGGACTTTAAATGAAGCACTTGGGGGGGGAGGGGCTCCATCCCTGTTAATTGCAACAAAGAGGGGGATTTTGGGGACTTTGAATGAGGTACATGGACCAATGCATTACATCCATAAAACAAGGTAAAAATATGACACTGTACAATATATAATATGGCTGAGATTAGAGTAGAAGTACAAAAAAAATGTCCCCCCCCATTTTGGATAAAGTAAAGGGGGGGGGGGGTTATAACTCTGTAAGAGCTGCTTCCCTCTATCCAAAACGCCACCATCAATATACTGCTACAGGTTGGCTCTATTGTGCGAATCGCCGTAGCTGTATGTTGGTTCATGAAATAGATACAGTTGTGCGCCGATGCGCCGGAGCCAATGCGCGTGACCAGCGGTTGCCATGTCCACCGACCACCCGCGATCGCTCCACAGAGAGCCAGAACGAGGATCTGTCAATGGTGATTAACCCCTCGCCACCCAGGTCAATTCTGACACTTCTCTCCTACATGTAAAAATCGTCTTTTTTTTTTTCCTAGAAAATTACTCAGAACCCCCCAAACATTCTTTATATTGTTTTAGCAGACACCCTAGGGAATAAAATGGTGGTCGTTGCAACTTTTTTACGTTACACGGTATTTTACGTAACTGATATTTTTATCATTCTTTTTTTTTTGTTTTTTTTTACAACTCTTTTATTTTATTTTTCTTTACATACTGTCAACAGAGCAGTACAGTGTCACCATAATGACATTACGCCATAGTGACATTACATCATAGTGACATGACATCATAGTGACCCTGTACTGCTCTGGGAAGGTGATCAGCATATTTGTTTTACACGATTATTGCTTTTTACATAATTGATATTTTTATCATTCTTTTTTCAATTTTCTTAAAAATTGCCATTTCTGCAGAGCCCTGTGCCGGAGTCCGCGGACCCGAAAGGAAGACGGGCGAAGATGGATGCGGCCTCCAGCGCAGACTACGAGGTATTTGCTTGCAGGTAAGTTTCACATAATGTGCTAGTATGAGAGGCATACCAGCACATTACGCTTTACTTTGCAGGTCAGCAAAAAAAAAAAAAAAAGGGAACGTTTACTTCTTTTTAAAGGAAAAAGTGTAGTAAGCGGTGGAATTAGCGCAAAACGATATCTGAGCCAACGAGGGTCACCTCTGGACGCTTCCCGATACGAAGCGATGCTCCACCCCAAAACACAAAGTGCGTGGATTTCATCCTCAGCGAGTCAATTAAATATGAGCCTGATAATGCAGTATAAGGAAAGTAGGTTATCTCTGTAGAGCGGAACGCGTAGGGCAGGCGTGGAGTGTTTAGTGAAGTGGAACGTCTTAATTGACTTCATGAAGACTTTGGGCGGAGGGACGCATCCAGCCCCCATCTCTAGAAAATGGGTTAGTGCTCTGGGTGTCTTAAAGCGGTACTCCGGGTGAACCGATTTTGAAACTGAAACTGACCAGCCCCGGGGGGGGGGGGGGGTTGATTGGCCACCTCCAGCACAGGAAGCTACTTTGCCACTACACTTACAGTAGGTAGTATCACCAGGTGCTAGGCCCCTTTTAGGTGAAGCCCTCCCACATTGATGGCAGGGGTGAGGCGGCACCCATATATAAAGTCAGGTAGGGAGGGGCACAGTCCAGGGTGGGCAGGGTGAGCAGGGGCACTGCTGTAGTATCAGATGAGGTGGGGGTTGCCACAAGGAGATAGGGGGAGGATTTGGGACACCTCTGTAGGTAAGAATTGTTCTAGGGAGGGGAAATTTGATATGGGGAGGGGTGCTAGGAGTGTGATTTTGGGGGATTTGTGTTAGAAGGGGGGATGGGGGTAGAGGAATTGTGCTAGGAAGGTGGGGAGGGGGGTTGTGCTAGAAGAGGTGATATGGTCTTTGAGGGGGATTAGTGCTGGGGGGGGAATTTTTTTTGTCAATGGGGGGAGGGGGGATTTTTACTGGTAGGTGGGGTTTTGGAGTGGGGGGGGTGTGTAAATTTGAAGGGTAGAAGATTTGAGAAGTGAAAGGGGGGGTGCTAGGAATAGAGATTTGGGGGCATTTGTGTTAGGAGGGGGAATGGGGGTAGAGGAATTGTGTGCTAGGAAGGGGGGTTTGGGGGAGGTGGGTTGTGCTAGAAGAGGTGACATGGCTTTGAGGGGGGATTTGTGCTAGGAGGGGAATTTTTTTTTTTGATGGGGGGGGGGGGGGGCTTTGTACTGGTAGGGTGGTTTTTGGAGTGAGGGGCATGGGGTGGGGGAAGGATGTGTAAATTTGAGGAGTAGAGGATTAGGGGTAGAGAATTTGAGAAGTGAAAGGGGGGGGTTGTGCTGTGGGTATTTGAGGAGAGACAGGATTTGAGCTGGGAGGGGGATGGATGGGCAAGGATTTATGCTGAAAGGGGGGGGGGTATGCTTAAAGGGTAAGCTTACAGATTAGTGCTCAAATTTTTTTTGCTGGGGGGGGGGGGAGATTTGTACTGGTGGGGGGGGGGGATTTGGAGTGGGGGGGGGTGTAAATTTGAGAGGTAGAGAATTTGAGAAGTGAAAAGGGGGGTTGTGCTGTGGGTATTTGAGGAGAGACAGGATTTGAGCTGGGAGGGGGATTTTGGGGGGGGGGGGAGGATTTGTGCTGGGGAGGGGGATGGATGGGCAAAAGATTTATGCTGAGAGGGAGGGGGTTATGCTTAAAGGGTAAGCTTGCAGATTAGTGCTCAAATTTTTTTTGCTGGGGGGGGGAGATTTGTACTGGTAGGGGGGGGGGGATTTGAAGTGTGGGGGGTGTAAATTTGAGAGGTAGAGGATCTGAGAAGTAAAGGGGGGGGGGGGTTGTGCTGTGGGGATTTGAGGAGAGACGGGATTTGAGCTGGGAGGGGAACTGGTAGGCAAAGATTTGTGCTGGGAGGGGGGATTTTTATGCTTGGAGGGTAAACATACAGATTAGTGCTCAATTTTTTTTAATTTTTTTTTTTGGGGGGGGGGGGGGTTTGCTGACCCATAATGCTTATACATCTGGGGGGGGGGGGCACAGTTTGGTATGTTCCCACTGGGCTCTAGATGGGCCTTGTCCCAACACTGGGCACAGTTAACCTTGGGCCATGGGGGCCTCTTCCAGGGCACAAACATCCCCACCAACCCCCCCCCCCCCACTGCGATTAGAGACAGTGATTTTGGCAGCAGGTCTCAGCCAACATCAGGAGGACATGGGACCTCCCTGATTGTCTGTGTCCAATCACAGCCCAGAGCCCTGTGCCAACGAACCAACACAGGGCTCTGTACAGAGGGAACGATCTTGCTGTGTTCTTTTCCCTGCAAAGCAGAGAGAAGAAACAAAGATTTTTTTTTTTTTTAGTAAAAAGTAGAACACATTACATTTATTAACACTGGTCAGGCACATATTTACCCCTTAACTCCCCGGAGATGTTAACCCCTTCCCAACCAGTGTCATTAGTACAGTGATAGTGTATAGTATTAGCACCGATCACTGTATTAGTGTCACTGGTGACGCCAGTGTCAGTCAGTTCCCACCCAGTGCCAGTTAGTGTCAGATAGTTTTCAGATTGCCCGCCGCACTTTCACAGACAATCCCATTATAAGTCGCTGATCGCCACCATTAGTAGTATAAAAAAAAAAAAAATTTACAAACTAATGGGATTATTTTTTTGACGCTATAACTTCCAGGTACACCAATTAATATACATTTATTGGGGGTTTTTTTTATTACCAAAGACATGTTAGCAAATTAATAATAATAATAAAATAATAATAAATAACTAAAATTAATAAAAATGTTGCTAAATTTATGGAGAAATTCCATTTTATTGGACACGTTTTTCAGCAGATGGATGCAGATTTTCTAACACAATAAAGTGAGTTTGGTGGAAGTCTGCAGGATGAGATCATTATTTCTATGTCTATGTGTCATCCGTTTATAAACACGGCTTGTTTGGAGAAACTTTTATTTAATCACCTTTTAATCATTTAATGTGACGGGAAAAAAATAAGAAAGGAGAAGTGAAGGAGGATTTATGGAGAACACAACAATCATCTGATGAACGATACATTGTTAACCATTTGCCGCCTTGTAGGACATCTTTGGGTTCCAGTGGTTATACCGGAATGG
>JBBGZY010002878.1:0-196501 GCA_037952925.1 Lithobates clamitans | reverse complement strand
AGGTACTATCCCTCCCAATGATGCAAATGATGGGGCACTATTCCTCCTACTGACGCCAACGATAGAGTATTATTTCTTCGACTGACATCAACAATTGGACGCCGATGATGGGCACTATTCCTCCCACTGACACCAATGATGGGGCACTCTCCCTCCCAGTGACGCCAATGACGGGGAACAATTTCTTCAACTAGCACCAATGATGGGGCACTATTCATCCTCCTACTAATCACAGTGATCTTTTTATTTCCACTGACCCACCAAGCCTGAGGCACAATGCCCACGGTGGGCTACTGGTCCTCTTAAACTCTGAAGATCAGTAAATTGACCCTTTGTTTAAATAGATCTCTGCTTTAAATGATATTCTTATTGTCCTTTTCCTCCTGCTGAAGAAGAGGAGTCCATTCCCCTGAAATGTGTCGGCTGTATATGACTTTTTTTACTAGGTGCTCCTAACCACAAATCCAGATCTTCTGATGATCCCTCCATCATGAATGGACAGGCAGAAACCTAGGACCTCAAAGTAGACCTTCACCATAAACCAATTTCCTCCTACTCCCCCTCCCCCCACCCCCACCTCACATTTGGATATTTATTTAAAAGATTTTGCGTTTCAAAGGAGCATTGCTCGCCTAGTTGAGGATAACATTTGCATCCTCCTGAATGTGCGTGCTCAGATGTCCCACCGGGCTTCGGGTCCTGCAGACGTGTGTCTGCACATGCATGGGTTTCCCGCACGTCGGCTCATGTGCAGCTTTCCCCGTGCAGAAAGACAGCTGTTATGGAAGTTCCAAGTGTTCGCCGTGTTTGTGCATGCGCAGGGGGAAATCTCCTGCACAGATGTGCCAAAGGGCCCTGCCAGGACCTGAAGGTAAAGCCCTTGGCACATGTGCCATAATAATGAAAATGGCGAAGGGAAGGGGGGGGGGGGGGGGTGGAGCCAAACAAAAAGGGACTGAAGTTCCTCCTAAAAAAGATAACTAAACCCGAAAACAAAAACTTAATATTTTGTAGCATAGAGTCTTTAGATGTGGAGATTCCATCAGCTTTCTTTTTTTTAAGCTATTGTAAGAACGTCTTACGTTCCTATATCGTATAGAATTGACCTGTTGATCCTGCCAGAAATGTTGTGTTGAGCTGCACTGAAGAATATCTTCCTTCCTAGTTATCTTATGTAAATTACCAATTACTCTGCTCCGAGTCCTCATGTAATGGGGAATGAAAAGATATTGACATGTTTGTAGTCCATAGGAGGAGAGCAGGCTAGGGTGACCACCATTGCTCCCTCCATAGATACAGGGGAGTAGTGAGGGACAGGAAGAGAAAGAAAAGAAAACGAATGCAGCCACCACCCCATGGACTAGTAAGCTGCAGCATATAACATTTTGGGATTTAGATCCAGGTCTGCACACACCCCGCTGGTACCAGGGATTCGCCTCCTCCAAGGAGTCTGACCCCTCTTTTGGATTCGGGTCAAAACCAATTCCCATCGCTGTTAGTCCAGTGCGACCACAAACCTCCCACTTCCAGAGGTCAGATACTACCCTCCCCCCTCTGGGGGTCAGACATTACGCTCCCCCCTCTGGGGGTCAGATACTACCCTCCCCCCTCTGGGGGGTCAGACACTACGCTCCCCCCTCTGGGGGTCAGATACTACCCTCCCCCCTCTGGGGGGTCAGACACTACGCTCCCCCCTCTGGGGGTCAGATACTACCCTCCCCCCTCTGGGGGTCAGACACTACGCTCCCCCCTCTGGGGGTCAGATACTACCCTCCCCCTCTGGGGGTCAGACACTACGCTCCCCCCTCTGGGGGTCAGATACTACCCTCCCCCCTCTGGGGGTCAGACACTACCCTCCCCCCTCTGGGGGTCAGACACTACCCTCCCCCCTCTGGGGGTCAGACACTACCCTCCCCCCTCTGGGGGTCAGACACTATGCTCCCCCCTCTGGGGGTCAGACACTACCCTCCCCCCTCTGAGGGTCAGATACTACCCTCCCCCCCTCTGGGGGTCAGACACTACGCTCCCCCCTCTGGGGGTCAGATACTACCCCCCCAGGGGTCAGACACTACCCTCCCCCCTCTGGGGGTCAGACACTACGCTCCCCCCTCTGAGGGTCAGATACTACCCCCCCCCCCCGGGGTCAGACACTACCCTCCCCCCTCTGAGGGTCAGACACTACCCTCCCCCCTCTGGGGGTCAGACACTACGCTCCCCCCTCTGAGGGTCAGATACTACCCTCCCCCCACTGAGGGTCAGATACTACCCTCCCCCCCCGCCTGGGGGTCAGACACTACCCTTCCCCCTCTGGGGGTCAGACACTATGCTCCCCCCTCTGGGAGTCAGATACTACCCCCCCCCCCCCCGCCTGGGGGTCAGACACTACCCTTCCCCCTCTGGGGGTCAGACACTACGCTCCCCCCTCTGGGGGTCAGATACTACCCCCCCGGGGGTCAGACACTACCCTCCCTCCTCTGGTCAGTGTCACAAATTCGGCTGTCTATACCCCACGTCACAGCCAATCACTGCACCCCAATGTTTGGAAAAGGGGTTTAAATGACAACAATGTAACAAAATCAATCGATGTTGGTTTTTGGTCTCTATAAACTAAACTTTCCTTTCGGGTTCAGGAGTTTTAGTGCAAATGAAATTTCAGCCCCAGAGAACTCAACATGATGTCATCAGATCCCACCGGCCCCGTTTACATGCTCTGATGTAACACATTTCCATGCGTTGTGGCACAACACAATGCCTTATTGCTATGGGCCGCCATTCCCGAGGTGTAAATGGAGTCTAAAAGAAAGAAATGTTTGATCCTTCTCCTCTGCCATGAGAATATTTCTTCACTTGGCACATTTCTTATGTGTTTCTGGGAATTCCTCTCCTGCTTTCCAATTAGGGGTTCCCAAATCCTCATTTACCTAAAGTGCACAATTAGCGGACCAGTGCTTAGATGTGGCGGCTGCATTGTTTTTTTCCCCTTTTGCTCGTCTGGTGATCCTGCCAGTAATATACTTCATGTCCTAAGGTGACAAGGATCGCTTACTCTTCTATGTTGCAGTTTACCAGTCTTTAAGATCTGGAGCCCACATTTGTTTCCTTTTTCAGGTTTTTCTCTTATATTATTACTTGGTAATCCTGGGAAATAAACAATTCCTGTCCCTGGGGGAACTACACTCACTCTTCCACTGTATCTACGGAGGGAGCCATGGTTGGCGCCCAGTCCGGACTTCAAACATGTCTTCCTCTCCTCATGTCCATTACATGGGGGTGATGAGATTAGTATTTCACGTAAGAAGGATATACAGACATATCCCAATGGGACCCGAACATGTATGTAAAACCAAAATGTACTTAAAGTGAAGCAATACCTTTTTTCACTTCTGGGGGGTCAGGGCCTATAGTGGAGGGCCTTGGGCTGTAGTGGGGGGGGGGGGGGTCAGTGCCTATAGTGGAGGGCCATGGGCTGTAGTGGGGTTGGGGTCAGGCCCCTATAGTGGAGGGCCATGGGCTGTAGTGGGGGGGGTCAGTGCCTATAGTGGAGGGCCATGGGCTGTAGTGGGGTTGGGGTCAGGCCCCTATAGTGGAGGGCCATGGGCTGTAGTGGGGGGGGTCAGGGCCTACAGTGGAGGGCCATGGGCTGTAGTGGGGGGTCAGGCCCCTATAGTGGAGGGCCATGGGCTGTAGTGGGGGGGTCAGGGCCTATAGTGGAGGGCCATGGGCTGTAGTGGGGGGGGGGGTCAGGGCCTACAGTGGAGGGCCATGGGCTGTAGTGGGGGGTCAGGCCCCTATAGTGGAGGGCCATGGGCTGTAGTGGGGGGGTCAGCACCTATAGTGGAGGGCCATGGGCTGTAGTGGGGGGGGGGGGGGTCAGGGCCTATAGTGGATGGACATGGGCTGTAGTGGGGGGGTCAGGGCCTATAGTGGAGGGACATGGGCTGTAGTGGAGGGGTCAGGCCCCTATAGTGGAGGGCCATGGGCTGAAGTGGGGGGGTCAGGGCCTATAGTGGAGGGCCATGGGCTGTAGTGGGGGTCAGGGCCTATAGTGGAGGGCCATGGGCTGTAGTGGTGGGGGTCAGGGCCTACAGTGGAGGGCCATGGGCTGTAGTGGGGGGGTCAGGCACCTATAATGGAGGGCCATGGGCTGTAGTGGGGGGGGGCAGGGCCTATAGTGGAGGGCCATGGGCTGTAGTGGGGGTCAGGGCCTATAGTGGAGGGCCATGGGCTGTAGTGGGGGGGGGTCAGGGCCTATAGTGGAGGGCCATGGGCTGTAGTGGGGGTCAGGGCCTATAGTGGAGTGCCATGGGCTGTAGTGGGGGTCAGGGCCTATAGTGGAGGGCCATGGGCTGTAGTGGGGGGGTCAGGGCCTATAGTGGAGGGCCATGGGCTGTAGTGGGGGAGGGGTCAGGGCCTATAGTGGAGGACCATGGGCTGTAGTGGGGGTCAGAGCCTATAGTGGAGGGCCATGGGCTGTAGTGGGGGAGGGGTCAGGGCCTACAGTGGAGGGCCATGGGCTGTAGTGGGGGAGGGGTCAGGGCCTATAGTGGAGGGCCATGGGCTGTAGTGGGGGTCAGGGCCTATAGTGGAGGGCCATGGGCTGTAGTGGGGGTCAGGGCCTATAGTGGAGGGCCATGGGCTGTAGTGGGGGGGGTCAGGGCCTATAGTGGAGGGCCATGGGCTGTAGTGGGGGAGGGGTCAGGGCCTATAGTGGAGGACCATGGGCTGTAGTGGGGGTCAGAGCCTATAGTGGAGGGCCATGGGCTGTAGTGGGGGAGGGGTCAGGGCCTACAGTGGAGGGCCATGGGCTGTAGTGGGGGAGGGGTCAGGGCCTATAGTGGAGGGCCATGGGCTGTAGTGGGAGGGGGTCAGGGAGTAAAGTTTATAGTACTGTACAGTAATCCACTTACATTTAGGCAGTAACTCTGGGCTGGCTGGCAAGAACCATATCTGGAGTGAAACGCGTCAGTAGCTGTGCAGTTAGTCTGTATTGCCCTGTGATGCTTTGATATCTATTTTTTAATAAAGGTGAACTTTTTTGGAGTGCGGCTATCCAGCGTTCTATTATTTCCTTGGTGGCAAGACATTTGCCTCTTCACTGGCGACAACTCTGGATGGCAGCTCCGCCTCTTCCAGGCCATACTGCGGCTGCACGGCGTGGAATGTCTTTACTTGCGAGGTACTTTGCGTACACTGGTGGGTATGTCCGTACTCGCGAGTGTACGTAAAGTGAGTGTACTTAAAGCGGGGTATGCCTGTATACTCTATATACTTTTTGGCTTCAGATAAGCTCACAGGAAGTGACAAGGACTCTCATTTTTGGACCTGAGGTAGGTCAGTCGGTCTTCAGTAAGTGAATTTAACCTCCCTGGCGGTATGATTAGTTCAGATTTTTGATGCTCAAAGCGGTACAACTCCTTTGCATAGAAATTTGGCATTTTATATTGTAGCCCTGTAATTCTTAGGAATAACGCACTTAAATCAGTCTAGTAGACATCCCGGGTATTATAAAGTTTGAAACACGAAATCATAAATTATGATATAATAAATAACTATAAATAATTATAACAAATAATAATATAATAATAATAAAAATTATTCAATAACGTATTCAAATCAAAAACACTGAAATTTGCTCAGTTGCAGAATTGTCGCTGTCGTTACTTTCAGTGTTTGATGATGGATTTCTCCACAAATCACTATCGCTCAATTCTGCGAGTGATTCTAATTTATTATCGCTGTTTTCTAGCTGGTCTAAAACCGCTTTTGATATAAAAGGACGGTTTTGGTTGCTATGAACGATCTCCAGTTTCCAGGCAGAAAGAACAGTATTTATAATATAAAGCTGCATGCAGGGCACTGGACAAACCACTAGGGGACAAAAGGGATGTGAAATAAATTGATACAGTAATGTAATCTGTAAGATCACAGTGTACTGTATATGTATTGTGTTTGTTTCACTTTTTGAATTTGGCGCCGTTCTCCTTCCCCGCGCGTCGCAACGCTCGCAGGGAACGGAGCTCGGCTCTGTGATAAATCGAGCGGAGGACACGCCCGCCGCACACAGCGGGGAGACACGGCAGGATCCTGGGGACAAGGTAGGTAAGCTGTACCTGGATCCTGCGATGCGATTCCGAGTGTGGCTCGGGGGTTACCGCTTTTGGAACTGAAAATTCACCTTGAGCCACACTCAGGAATACCGCCAGGGAGGTTAAACATACTTGGGACAAACGTAGATCTATACACTAGGCAAATAGGGGAAAAAATGGTGGTGGGGGGGGACAGACTCTATGCTCTTTTACTGCCGCCAATCTTTTATGTTTTTCTGGCAGGTTCAACAGGTAATTTCTTGTTCTTATTTTTACAACAAGAAAACAAATGCAGCCACCGCATCCACATTGAAGGGCAGGTAACCAGTGACAGGTAATAAGCTCCTTCAGCAGGCAGGGAATGGTGTGGATATGACTGTGTGCTCTGTGCTGTGGAATTGGTCCTCCTTAAATAAATGGCAGGAAAGTATTTTGTTTTTATGCATATTGAACAGCAGTTCAATGTTACATAGTTACATAGTAGGTGAGGTTGAAAAAAGACACAAGTCCATCAATTCCAACCTATGATACAGTGTATACATTGTGACTTTGTATCTCTTTATCTCCCATCTGATCAATGTTTATAAACAAGGTTACTTTGTATCTCTCTATGTCTTGTCTGATTAATGTTTATAAACAATGTTACTTTGTATCTCTTTATCTCCCATCTGATCAATGTTTATAAACAATGTTACTTTGTATCTCTCTTACTCCCTTCTGATCAATGTTCATAAACAATGTTACTTATTATTCATTTACATTATTTCTGAGTTTAGTTATGTTTTTTGTTTTCACTGCAGAAATGTTCCTTTCATACTGAAAATTGTACTTCGTGTTTATCTGTGGTGGGGAGATCAGATTGTAATCTTCGTCAGCAGGCAGGGAATGGTGTGGATAGGACTGTGTGCTCTGTGCTGTGGAATTGGTCCTCACTAAATAAATGGCAGGAACGTATTTTGTTTTTTTAGGTATTGAAGAGCAGTGCTGATCAACCAGAGAGAACTGAGAACGCCAGCCAGGCCTTTGTAAAAGTCAGACTATTGCCTCATTTTAGCATGTTATGATGTCCCTGTGAACTTCTGACATTCTCAGTATAGGAGAGGCAACAAGCAGCCTGTAGGGGGCGTATCTGAGGCTTCCTTTTCCTACATTACAAACAGGTGTTCCAAGATAACCATTCTATTGACATAAGGGAGTGAGGAGGATGGGAACAGTACAATATTTCCTGGATGGAAAACAGAAACCCAGAGCAGGTTGGAGAGCTCCCTGGGTGTAGCTCAAGACTTCATAATTATATTGACTGCACCTTTAAATTTCAGGTCAAAAGACTTCTTTTTAACTTTAAAACAAACCTTTCCCGAGAGACCCACAAAGGCGGTCATTGACAATCTAAGCCATCTAAAGAGGTTAGTTACTGACCTGACATGAATATACTTATCTGGGAAGCCACACACATTTATCTGCCTTCCTGTTCCAGGCCAGGAATGAAAAGTAGAAATGGTTGGCCCCTATGTCTATTTCAGGAAAGGTTCCAAAAGTTTGTGCACACTTGACCATCACACCATTATGACCTTGTATGACATCTCATTCCAAAACCATGGCCATTGAAATGGAGTTGATCCCTCCTCCCCTAATGAACATTGATATTGAGTTTTTTCCCTTTGTGGCTATCCTCCATCTCCTGGAAGGCAAGATTTTGGAAGGTGTCTGTGGGACTTTGTTCCCATTTTTGACGTCAAGTACTGATGATGAATTAGAAGAGCTGGCTCACACCTTGGGCTTCCCAAAAAAAAGACCTGGCTCCAAATCAACATTCTAAATCATCCCAAAGGTGTTCAGTAAGGATGAGGTCAGGGCTCTGTGCAGGACACTTGAGTTCCTCCAGACTGAACAGGTCAAACCATGTCTTTATGGAACTAGCTTTGTACACAGGGTCGGCACAGTCATGCCGGAACAGAAAAGGGTCTTCACCAAACTGTTAACACAAGGTTGGAAGAGCAGAATTGTCTACAATGTCTTTGTGTGATGTAGTATTAATGGTGCATATCACTGAACTCCATCTTTTGGAGGGGTTTCCATATTTCAGGTGTCTCCAGTGAAGGGTATTGTTAATACTACAACATACAATCATTTTAGACGATTATGACTGTGCCCATTATGTACAAAGCCAGATCCATAAAGACATGGTTTGACCAGTTTGGTGTGAAGGAACTTGAGTGTCCTGCACAAAGCCCTGACCTCATCCCTACTGAATACTTTTGGGGTGAATTAAACATTTTAGTTCCCTTGCCCACTCATCCAAAAGAACATTTGTGAGGTCAGGTACTGATGTTAGATGAGAAGGATTGGATCAAAATCAGCTTTCCAAATCATCCCAAAGGTGTTCAGTAGGGTTGAGGTCAGGGCTTTGTGCAAGACACTTGAGTTCCTTCACACCAAACTGGATGAACTGGAAAGCTGGTGGTGATCCAGGCCTTCTCATCTAACTTCAGTACACGACCACACAAATTCTCTTTTGGATAAGTTGGCAAGGGAACTAAAATGTTCAGTTCATCCCCAAGGTGTTCAGTAGGGTTGAGGTCAGGGCTCTGCGCAAGACACTTGAGTTCCTTTACACCAAACTGGATAAACTGGAAAGCTGATGGTAATCCAAGCCTTCTTATCTGACATCAATAGCTGACCTCGAAAATTTTCTTTTGGATAAGTGGGCAAGGGAACTACAATGTTCAATTCATCCCAAAGGTGTTCCATAGGGTTGAGGTCAGGTCTCTCTGCAGGACAATCGAGTTCCTCCACACCAAAGTGGTCAAACTATGTCTTTATGGAGCTGTTGGATGAGAAGACCTGGCTTGTTCCAATTCACCCCAAAGGTATTCAGTAGGGTTGAGGTCAGGGCTCTGTGCAGAACAATCAAGTTTCTTCACATCAAGTTGGTCAAACCATGTCTTTATGGAGAAGACCTGGCTTGGTTTAATTCATCTCAAAGGTGTTCTGTAGGGTTGAGGTCAGGGCTCTGTGCAAGACACTCGAGTTCCTCCACACCAAACTGGTCCAACCATGTCTTTATGGACCTGGCTTTCTACACAGGGAAGCAGTCATGGCGAGACAGAAAAGGGTTTTACCAAATTGTTACCACAAGGTTGGAAGAGCACAATTGTCTACAATGTCTTTGTATGATGGAGTGTTAACAGCACCCTTCAATGGAGACATCTGAACTCCATTATTGGGAGGGCTTGTCACATACTATCGGTCATATAGTAGCAGTGGTGGTCAGGTGCCCATAAACAGTTGGTTACATAGTATAAGAATAACTGTTTTATTGACAGACAGAGCAACCCAGAGGATAAGACATGTCACCCTTCTCATCCAATGTGCCACCAAAAACATTCGAACAATTTGCACATAACACGTCTTTCAGTGTCACTGCTCAGACAGAAGGTTCATAAATGGTGACCACTATTTCTCCAGAAAATACTTCCCAGCATCTAAGTAACCAGAATGACTGGGGCGATTGGGCTGTGGGGTAAAAGTGTTCAGTGTTTAAAACTTGTAACATTCAACACAAAGTGCCCAATAAAATTCCCGGCCAGAGATCCACCCTCTGATTCAAGTCCAGGCGCTAGAGTTTGCCTGGCCATCAGCAGCAGGATAAAAAATGTATCATTTTCTATATAAAATTTGATACAAACGTTATCAGGAGTTCTTTCACGCGAGGAATTTTTTGTTGCGGGTCTACTGGTCCTGTTATAAAGGAGAAGAAAAAAAACAAAGGAGCTGTCCAGTTGCTGAGCCTTGTAGTTCCTCAGCGGCTGGAGGGCTAACGGTTCTCCTCGCCTTACTAAACAGATCACAGAGAGGGTCAGCTGCTTAGCTAGTCGGGGGGGGGCAATGCCTCCCCTGGTTGTGGGTTTGGTTAAAGCTCTGAGTTCCCCCTCACCAAACCCACCAACCTCCCCAAAGAAAAACAAATACAAAAATATGACGACCATTTCCATGACGGGTCACCAGCTTGACGTTCATTAATGAGAGTCCTACAAGACGCTCGGCGAGCGGCCGTGTGCCTATTTACAAAAAGGACTTCCTGGAAATAGAAATATAGCCGTGTGTAAACACTAAAATTTTTTCTCCTCTTCACGTATGGCAACAGAACGAAATACACTGCATGAGCAAAGTCTTTTGGGCCCATAGAACAGGGAGAGTAAGACACAAGTAGGCGGCCGTGTTTCTTTTTTTTTTTCTTCTCCTGGTTACTCGCAGGCCAGTTTGCTGTCAAAGCTGGACAGGGCTATGGCAAACGCCTGCAGGGCGCACATGGGGTAATTGTAGTCCATTGTAAACACGTCCTCCGCTACGCGACCAAACTGCATGACAATGTAGTCCGCTGAAAGAGAAAATAAAAACATTATAGGTCAACAATGTTACTTTGTATCTCTTTATCTACTGTCTGATCAATGTTTATAAACAATGTTACTTTGTATCTCTCTATCTCCTGTCTGATCAATGTTTATAAACAACGTTACTTTGTATCTCTCTATCTCCTATCTGATAAATGTTTATACAATACAAAGTCACATTGTTTATAAACATTAATCAGATGGGGGATAGAGAAATACAATGTGACTTTGTATCTCTCTATCTCCTGTCTGAGCAATGTTTATAAACAATGTTACTTTGTATCTCTCTATCTCCTGGCTGATCAATGTTTATAAACAATGTTACTTTGTATCTCTCTATCTCCTGTCTGATCAATGTTTATAAACAACGTTACTTTGTATCTCTCTATCTCCTATCTGATAAATGTTTATACAATACAAAGTCACATTGTTTATAAACATTAATCAGATGGGGGATAGAGAAATACAATGTGACTTTGTATCTCTCTATCTCCTGTCTGAGCAATGTTTATAAACAATGTTACTTTGTATCTCTCTATCTCCTGGCTGATCAATGTTTATAAACAATGTTACTTTGTATCTCTCTATCTCCTGTCTGATCAATGTTTATAAACAATGTTACTTTGTATCTCTTTATCTCCTGTCTGATCAATGTTTATAAACAATGTGACTTTCTATCTCTCTATCTCCTGTCTGATCAATGTTTATAAACAATGTTACTTTGTAGTTCTTTATCTCCCATCTGATCAATGTTTATACAATACAAAGTAACATTGTTTATAAACATTGATCAGACAGGAGATGGAGAGATACAGAGTTACATTGTTTATAAACATTGATCAGATGGGGGATAGAGAAATACAATGTGACTTTGTATCTCTCTATCTCCTGTCTGATCAATGTTTATAAACAATGTTACTTGTATCTCTTTATCTCCTGTCTGGTCAATGATTATAAACAGTATTGCTTGGTATCTCTATCTCCCATCTGATCAATGTTTATTAAAAAATGTGACTTTATATCTCTCTATCCACTTGAGCTTTGAAAGATTTTACCCCCTTCATGACCCGGACATATTTTGCTATTCTGCACTACGCCACTTTAACCAGCAATTGCGCAATGCTGTACCCAAACAAAGTTGATATAAATTCTATTGCAAAAAATAAAAATAAAAAATGTGTACTTTGTGCTATAAAACATATCCAATAAATAAAAATTCTTTGGTAAGTTTTTTTAAGTCTGAAATGTCTTTTTGTCTGTAAAACAATCCCAATGAGTGTATATTAATTGGTTTTGATGAAATTTATAGCTTCTACAAACTATGGGATATATACTGGAGTTTTTATTGATTCATTTTTTTTACAGTAGTAATGGCGGAGTTCATGTTCAGCAACTTATAATAGGACTGTGTTAGTGCGGCGGCCAGTCTGACCCTAACCGACACTTTGTGGGAACTGACTAACTGCCACTGGCATCACCAGTGACACTAATACAGTGATCAGTACTAATGCTATGCACTGTCACTGTACTACTGAAACTCTCTGGGAAGGGGTTAACATCGAGGGCCAATCAAGGCTTTAATTGTGTGCCTAGCAAGTATTAATGTGCGTATTGTGTGCTGCTTTTTACTATACATTGATTTGTTTCTTTTACCCGCTTTGTGATTGTTCCCTCTGTACAGAGCCCTGTGTTGTTTTTCAACACAGGGCTCTAGGCTGTGATTGGACACAGCTGATCAGCAAGCAAGTTGCTAGCTCACATCTGATCAATGTTTATAAACAATGTTACTTTGTGTCTCTCTATCTCCTCTCTGATCAGTGTTTATAAACAATGTTACTTTGTATCTCTCTATCTACTGTCTGATCAATGTTTATAAACAATGTTACTTTGTATCTCTTGTCTAAACTGTTTAATCACAAAAAGCAGAAACAGGCCAGCATGCTGAGAACCCAGTAAAGAACGAGTTCTCTTGTCTTAGACAGTAAACAGAAGTAAGAGACATTTCGGGGATATGGCCGTCCACAAGGAGACACACAAAGAACAATCAATGATTGGATACTAAGTATTCTGGACAGATTCTATGTGTAATGATTGCACACACTGTGCTCTGAACTAGGTATGTAGTATGTAGTATGTAGTATGTAGTATGTATGTGGGGAGGCCCTTTTCACATTTTAATGACAGAACACTTCATACAAAGACAAACGAAAAATCACACAGTAAATAGAAGAGATGTCAAAAACACTGGTGGAGATTTAGTTGGCTGTGGACACTTACGATCGTTGTCGTGTATAATTTGAAAATTCTTCACAGAAGCCTGCGTGACACGGCCATGAAAATTCAGGACGTAGGACTGGGTGTCATCGTTCCAGACGGGCGTTTTGTTATGCAGTTCTATGACGCTCTCCGTGCTCTTGTTCTGCCATCGGGAGAGAAGTGTTTCATGTTCCTGCAAAAAGAACCACAATGAATGTGAGAGACAAATCCCTCTCCAGGTCCAGAACCCCTCATAATGGGCACAGCGGGTGTACAGACCCGGGAACTAAGCACAGGGATGGTGGGAACCCCTCATAATGGGCACAGCGGGTGTACAGACCCGGGAGCTCAGCACAGGGATGGTGGGAACCCCTCATAATGGGCACAGCGGGTGTACAGACCCCGGAACTCAGCACAGGGATGGTGGGAACCCCTCATAATGGGCACAGCGGGTGTACAGACCCGGGAACTCAGCACAGGGATGGTGGGAACCCCTCATAATGGGCACAGCGGGTGTACAGACCCGGGAACTCAGCACAGGGATGGTGGGAACCCCTCATAATGGGCACAGTGGGGGTACAGACCTGGGAACTCAGCACAGGGATGGTGGGAACCCCTCATAATGGGCACAGTGGGTGTACAGACCCGGGAACTCAGCACAGGGATGGTGGGAACCCCTCATAATGGGCACAGCGGGTGTACAGACCCAGGAACTAAGCACAGGGATGGTGGGAACCCCTCATAATGGGCACAGCAGGTGTACAGACCCGGGAACTCGGCACAGGGATGGTGGGAACCCCTCATAATGGGCACAGCGGGTGTACAGACCCGGGAACTCAGCACAGGGATGGTGGGAACCCCTCATAATGGGCACAGCGGGTGTACAGACCCGGGAACTCAGCACAGGGATGGTGGGAACCCCTCATAATGGGCACAGCGGGTGTACAGACCCGGGAACTCGGCACAGGGATGGTGGGAACCCCTCATAATGGGCACAGCGGGGGTACAGACCCGGGAACTCAGCACAGGGATGGTGGGAACCCCTCATAATGGGCACAGTGGGTGTACAGACCTGGGAACTCAGCACAGGGATGGTGGGAACCCCTCATAATGGGCACAGTGGGTGTACAGACCCGGGAACTCAGCACAGGGATGGTGGGAACCCCTCATAATGGGCACAGTGGGGGTACAGACCTGGGAACTCAGCACAGGGATGGTGGGAACCCCTCATAATGAGCACAGCGGGTGTACAGACCCGGGAACTCAGCACAGGGGTGGTGGGAACCCCTCATAATGGGCACAGCGGGTGTACAGACCCGGGAACTCAGCACAGGGATGGTGGGAACCCCTCATAATGGGCACAGCGGGTGTACAGAACCGGGAACTCAGCACAGGGATGGTGGGAACTCCTCATAATGAGCACAGCGGGTGTACAGACCCGGGAACTCAGCACAGGGATGGTGGGAACCCCTCATAATGGGCACAGCGGGTTTACAGACCCGGGAACTCAGCACAGGGATGGTGGGAACCCCTCATAATGGGCACAGCGGGTGTACAGAACCGGGAACTCAGCACAGGGATGGTGGGAACTCCTCATAATGAGCACAGTGGGTGTACAGACCCGGGAACTCAGCACAGGGATGGTGGGAACCCCTCATAATGGGCACAGCGGGTGTACAGACCCGGGAACTCAGCACAGGGATGGTGGGAACCCCTCATAATGGGCACAGAAGGTGTACAGACCCGGGAACTCAGCACAGGGATGGTGAGAACCCCTCATAATGGGCACAGCGGGTGTACAGACCCGGGAACTCAGCACAGGGATGGTGGGAACCCCTCATAATGGGCACAGCGGGTGTACAGACCCGGGAACTCAGCACAGGGATGGTGGGAACTCCTCATAATGAGCACAGTGGGTGTACAGACCCGAGAACTCAGCACAGGGATGGTGGGAACCCCTCATAATGGGCACAGCGGGTGTACAGACCCGGGAACTCAGCACAGGGATGGTGGGAACTCCTCATAATGAGCACAGTGGGTGTACAGACCCGAGAACTCAGCACAGGGATGGTGGGAACTCCTCATAATGGGCACAGCGGGTATACAGACCCGGGAACTCAACACAGGGATGGTGGGAACCCCTCATAATGGGCACAGCGGGTGCACAGGGATGGTGGGAACCCCTCATAATGGGCACAGCGGGTGTACAGACCCGGGAACTCAGCACAGGGATGGTGGGAACCCCTCATAATGGGCACAGCGGGTGTACAGACCCTGGAACTCAGCACAGGGATGGTGAGAACCCCTCATAATGGGCACAGCGGGTGTACAGACCCGGGAACTCAGCACAGGGATGGTGGGAACTCCTCATAATGGGCACAGCGGGTGTACAGACCCGGGAACTCAGCACAGGGATGGTGAGAACACCTCATAATGGGCACAGCGGGTGTAAAGACCCAGGAACTCAGCACAGGGGTGGTGGGAACCCCTCATAATGGGCACAGCGGGTGTACAGACCCGGGAACTCAGCACAGAGATGGTGAGAACCCCTCATAATGGGCACAGCGGGTGTACAGACCCGGGAACTCAGCACAGAGATGGTGAGAACCCCTCATAATGGGCACAGCGGGTGTACAGACCTGGGATGTACAGACCTACAAGGATCTGAACAATAGAGTCCTCGAGGCACAGAGGGAGCCCTCCGGTGATTTAACACTCCAGCAAACACTGAATGTCAATTTTGGATGAAATGTTTTTTATTGTGTATCATTTTTCCAGAAATTGTAGAAAGAAATCAGGACGGAGGTAAGTACTCACATTTCTTGGTCTTATAGAAACTCTTTCATGGTCCATGTTCATCCCTGGAATAATCACACTCATTTTTCGAGGTCCTTTAAAGCCTAATACATTGGTTTCCTGGAGTGACAAAGACAAAATATTTACATCAGATCAATGAATGTGGACGACTCTTCAGGGAATGATGTAGTTTTGGGCTATAAATGTTATAAATGGAAATGCTGCTCTGCAAAGTGAATTTTCACTGAGGCTATGTTTTCACATTGAAGGGGCAGTAAAAACACACTGTTGAGCCACATTTTGAAATCCCCCCCAACTGCTCCTCCAGCAGAAAATAAACTCCTACCCCCCCCTGCATTCGCAGGGCAGTAACGCCTGCTGATTGCAACCCATTCTGCGAAATGGTTGCGGTGTGGTAGTACAGGTTTTTAGGGGTTAAAACAGGTGACAACATAATAACATTCAATTACAATGTGACTTGTGTAGCAATTGTATACTAGACTTGTAGATTTCGGCAAATTCATTAATTCGGAAAGATCCGAATTAACGAAAACCCATTTAACAAATTTTTTCAAATATTTGTAAATTCGAAAATTCATAATTGGAAATTCGAAAGTCCGAAAACCCGAAAATTCAAAAATCTGAAATAATAACTAACTAATAATAACTTTACTAATAATTTACTAACTATTAAATTATAGGTATTGGAATTTCCTTTCAAATTTGGCTGTCAGTGAAAGTAACGAATACAAATTCATCCGAAGTTATGGATGATCCGAAATAACGGATGACGTAAACAAATGGAATGGAGTTAATAATAATAAATAACAATAATAATAATAACATTTTATTATTATTATTATCATCATTTATTATTGATTTGTTCTGTTCCATTTGTTTAGATGCGGCATTCGTTATTTCGGATAATTCATAACTTTGGATAAATTCATATTTGTTATGTTCACTAACGGCCAAATTTGAAAGGAAAATCATATATCTATAATTTAATAGTTAGTTATTCTTTCGAATTTTCGAATTTTCTCTCTTATTCTCAGATTTTTGAATTTTCGAACTGACAAATTTACGAATTTTCGAATTGCAATCATAACACAAATGACCTGAAAAGAAAAAAATGAATGAAACGAAAATGAACAAATTTTTCGGCAGTGCACATATCTATTGTATACTAGATGTATTATTTATTTATGCTTTTATTTTGCTATTTTCTTTCCCACAAAATGCAACAAATGCACAAAAACAACACCTGTTCAAATGAGACCTTATAGTGTCATGACAGATAAACACCCCCCCCCCCCCTAGAAATTTCTGTAGTACAGAAAGACAAAGTGTAACCACGGGACAACTGGATAAACTTGGAATCTCGTGACGCAGACCGCGCACTTACGTAGCAGATGGCTGCCAGCTCCTGCCGTAAATTGCTGGCCTCCAGGCTGGAAGGCGTCTTCACCGGGTTCACCCCATTGTCATAGACGGTGAACTTCGTACCCATTAGGTTTGATCTGAGCCGGAAAATAAATATATGGAAAGAATTGGTTATTGCGAGTGTCGTATAGTCTGCATATTGGCACTTCTTTGCCAAAACAACTTCCTTTTACTGCCACAAACCTCCCCACAAATACAAAAATAAAAAACATTGTCCTAAAATAGAACAAAAATTATAACAAAGTATCCTATTAGTCTAAAAATACTCTTATTTAGTTCTAAAATATCCCATAATTATTACAAAGTATCATCTTAGTATAAAAATATTATCTTAGTCCTAAAATAGAATAAAATATATAACAAAGTATCAACTTAGTCTAAAAACATTATCTTAGTCCTAAAATAGAACAAAATTATAACAAAGTATCAACTTAGTCTAAAAACATTATCTTAGTCCTAAAATAGAACAAAATTATAACAAAGTATCAACTTAGTCTAAAAACATTATCTTAGTCCTAAAATATACCATAATTATAACAAAGTATCATCTTAGTCTAAAAATATTATCTTAGTCCTAAAATATACCATAATTATAACAAAGTATCATCTTAGCCTAAACACAGATCTAAAGCCAAAACTTTGTTTCTTGTTTGGTTTTGGATACACTGAGGAACGGATTTGTCCCCTCTCACATTTTCTTTGTCATCTGGGTCCCATTGAGGGGGAAGTGGAAAGAAATCCTATTTTGCACAGTTGTCACCAGAAAAAAGTGTCCCCATTGGTCACTAGGACAAATAGAGAGGGTGAATCTTCCCAGAGGGAAGCAATAAAAAGCAGACAGGGGTTCCAACCCTTTCCTACTGCATCCAAAACAAAAGAAAGTTTTGGCTGTAGATTCACTTTAAAGAAAAGCTTCCCCCAGTTTATTACTGAATGGAGTACAAGCAAAGCACACATCCCAGCAACGAATATCAACCAGCAAACTTCTACAGAAAGTTCACTCGATCTGAGTCCTATATAAATCGATTGTAGCCTGATTCAGCAGGCCTTTCATAGTGCTACAGGGAATGGCTATAACCATGTCACATGATTCCGTTCTGTGCAACCTCCCTCTCTTGTTTCGGTGTGTGGGCGGGGTTGCAGTGATCTCAGAGAGAAGGCGGAACTGGAACCAGAGAACTATACAGTGAAAAATCCTGGGAACCACGGGGACTTGGCAGGTGTGGTGCACAGGGATAGAATGTACAGGTAGGTTATCATCAGATGATGTGAATTCCGGGTGTTGTTCCCTGATCAGTACTGATCAATACTGAACTTACGGGCCACTCAGAGATAACTCTGTTTTGGGTGGAGATAGGTCCCAATAATTGAGAAACATTAATTTGATGTATCCCTCCTGTATTATTACCGCAGTTTGCCGATGAAGCTCTCTCCTCCCCGGGAGAGGTCGGTCGGATCGATGGAGATGAGGTAATTGGAGGTTTTGCTCTTCTTCCTTTTCCTCCCAGCCAATAGAAATACCTAAAAAATAAAAATATATTTGTGACACTAAAACCCCCTTCTGGACCATTAGAAAGCAAAGAAGAGACAATAAAAAAAATGTGAATAAATTTTGTCCTAAACTGGAACACTAACCCTCCTCTGGAATATTCCACATAACACCCAGAGTCACAAACCCCCATGACCAAGCCCTGTGGATGGGGTGAAATGCGTCGGGCGTGTGGCCTGGACAGAGTCTCGGCTGAGGCTGCTTTACTAAAGAGACTGTTGGCCTTCCTCATATTGCACATTAATATGTGGCAGAACACTACAAAAATATAGAGGGTCCTTCAGCGTCCTTCACCCTGTATTTGCATGTTTTCTTTATGTACATTTGATGATTAGTTGCACTCAATTGTTTTGAGTAATTCATTTTTATTTATTTATGTATCACTGTTTATTTATTTATTTTCACCAAAAGAATACAAAGAACAGATCCTGGATAGCTAAAAGGATCTTCTGTAACTTCAGGGGCCATGAACCACTGGGGGGGGGTAAGACTCACGCCCTAAGAATCCCCAACACCCCAACTCAGTACTACGGCTACATTTACATGGCAATTTCTGGCTTTTTGGTGCACACAAAGTGGATTCCAATTCTTTTTAGCTTTGGAATACATTTATATGAAAGTTTTTTGTGCCTAGGGGTTCAGCTTGACCATTGATTTTTCCCATTGACTCCATTTTGCCATTAACATTTCCCATTAAGTGGATTTTCCCATCGACTTTTCCATTTCGCTTTTCCCATTGATTCCATTTTCCCATTAGCTTTTCTCCATGACTTTTCCCATTGATTCTATTTTCCCATTAGCTTTTCTCCATGACTTTTCCCATTGATTCTATTTTCCCATTGGCTTCTCCCATTGACTTTTCCCATTGGCTTTTCCTGATGATTTCATTTCCCATTGCCTTTTCCTGATGATTTCATTTCCCATTGACTTTTTTATTGACTTTTCTTCTTGACTTTTCCCATTGGCTTTTTGCCATTGACTCCATTTCCCCATTGGCTTCTCCCATTGACTTTTCCAATTGACTCAATTTCCCATTGACATTTAAATTGGATTTTCCCATTTTCCCATTTTCCCATTGGCTTTTCCCATTCACAGACCTTTTTGCCATCTTCCCTCTCCAGATGGAGGTAATAGGTGGGGTACATGCCCCGGTCCATGCCCTTCTTATCCCGGGTGATCCTGCACTTAATGGTGACTCCCTGAGGGGCCGGCCGCATCGAGAACTCCTCCAGGTCCTCCACATCAATGGACGGTTCGTTGGTCTGTGGGCTTGGCGCCGCGGCACTCTCCTGAGGGGAACAAAAACGTCACTAACCAACCAAACAGAGTCATTTCTTACAGAAACCCATAGAGAGAGAAATAAATGATGTGCCATTGCTGACCTCCCAATGAAAAATGTGTCATGTTTATTCTCTGGCATTGCTGAACAATTATATCTCCGGTGATGTCAAAGTGAAGTCAGAACTCCCGTATCAGTTTTGGGTGGATTTAGTTCTAATTAAGCTATTTAAAGTATTCCTAAAACTAAATTTTTTTTTTCTGTTCTGGATAGAGTGATGAAGGGTTAGAATGTTTCTGTTTGTCCTGGTGGTGACCACTGTCTTCAGGATGAGGAATACAAAGTTTAGAGTTGTCACCAGAACAGGAAGTGATTTCCTCACTTCCTGTTTTTTTTTTTCTAATGAAGGGAAATCTCCCCAATTAGGCACAGATGGCTCTTCTAACCCTTCCCTACTCCATCCGAAATGAAGAAAGTTTTGGCCTCAGCTGCACTTTAACACCGGTGTCATTCTCTGTCAGGTTTGCCCACAATGCTCTTTGGTCCCAGTCCCGGAGCCAATCAGACTGAAGCTTCTCCTCACCTTGTTGGACTTTTTGCTGGTGGCGGAGCCGGGCCGGGTGTTGCTGTTCAGTTGGGAGGAACTTGAGCTGTCTTCATCTTCCTCGTCTCCTTCTTCATCGAAGTTCATGCTGCTCGATATACCTGGGGGGGACACCAAACAGTAATTGGGGGAGGGGCTCATACACGTGCCATTTACAAGCAAATTTGGTTTTAATCTGAACTCCATGCAAACAGATGAACACATATAAGACAGCTGCAAAAGAATTTCTGTCCATCCAGTTCTGAGATTTACACAGCTCTGTCGTGCAGCACAGCCCGGTCTGGCAGGGCAGGAGACCTTCCACTGCTGCAGTTCAGCAACACTTGCAAGTCTTGCCCCTCCCCCAGCTTGTTATTGGACCATGAAAGAAAAGCAGCAGCCGGATGAGCTCATCTCTCTATCACTTTGCACTCTCCTCCTGCCAGCATGCTCCTTTTAGGCTCATTGCACATCTATGCATATTGCTTTTGTGCGTTTCTGCAGTGATTCTTGCTGTGCTTTCTTCGTTTTTACAGAGATTTTGCCACTGACAGCTGAATGTAAAAAAAAAAAAGAATTGCCGACTAAAAAAAAAAATTGGGAAAAAAACAGCGTGGGGTCCCCCCAGGTCCATACCAGGCCCTTGGGTCTTGTATGGATTTGGAGGGGATCCCCCCCACGAAAAAAATCTTTTTCAAAAATGGCGTAGGGTCCCCCCAAAATCCATATCTATCGCCCCCCTCCTGAATCGTACCAGACCACATGCCCTCAACATGGAGGGGGTGTATGCTTTGATGGGGACAAGGGCCTCTTCCCGACAACCCTGGCTGGTGGTTGTTGGCATCTGCGGGCAGGGGGGCTTATCGGAAACCAGGAGCCCCCTTTAACAAGGGGACCCCAGATCCCGGCCTCCCCCCTATGTGAATGAGTATGGTGTACATCGTGCCCTTACCCATTTACCAAAAAAAGGTAGTGTAGTGTGAAAATTGTGGCAAAATAGCGGCAAAATCATGGTAAAAATGCGGTATTTGCGTTTTGGATGCGGGTCCATTGAAGTTTATTAGATGCAAAACGCTGCATTTTGCGGGGGAAAAAATCCCCGACCCTTTCCGAAAATGCAGAGGCACAAAAATGCATTGAAGTGAACGTGTTCCATAGGAACCCATGTTAAAAAAATTCCCTCCATTTCGGCAAAATGTATCAAAATACGCATTAGAGTGAATCGAGCCTTACTGCAGCACGCCTGATTGTCTCCCTGTACTGCATCTCCCTTCTGCCAGTCTGAGCTCTGCTGTACAAGGAATGCTGATCAAAAGACATTGGTGTGCACTTACACTGCTTGAAATACTGTATATACTCTATATAGTCCATGTGCCATTTTTTGGTATGTTGGCATTCACATTCATTTTGCTTGGACTGCTTTAACGCAATGCACATTGACACACAGCATAACGCTCGTCCATGCACATGTGCATTATTGCAGTGTCTAAATGGGTCCTTAACCTGCTGCAAAGTGGCTTTAATGCCCACACGCCGCACATATGTGCCACTGGGTGGCGGATACTTCTGTGTTAGGAGCGTGCTCACTGTGCGCTCCCAGCACTGAGACCGAGCTGTTAAAGACAGATCCTGATCCTCGCTAACGATTGGTAGCCAGTGGGACCGACTTCTGATCATGTGACCACTGTGAGAGCCAATCACAATGGGTCACATGATTACATCCCTGCCCCCCCCAGCCGTACAGACCCTATGATAGTGATGCCAGGGCTGGACGGAAGGGGTTAATCTGCGATGAATTGTATCCAGATTGATCACAAATTGCTACATTGTCTGGCCACCTTTAGGCCCCATTCACATCTTCATGTTCCCGGATCGTGTGTTCCCGGGAATTATTTCCTAACGACATTCCAAACTCTACTTGGAAACACGCGTTTCGTCACGCATAGCAAAAACGCATGAGGCTCACTGCTACTTTGGTGTATTTGTAGCGCCTAGAGCAGCCCATTCAAGTGAATAGGTTAGACATGTGCGGTTCGTTTCGTTCCGAATTGAAATTCGGACGAATTTTCCTGGAAATTCTGAAGTATCCGAATTTCCATATTACAATAGAACTGCATTTAAAAGAACCCAAAACAATGAAAAATAAAATTGGATGAAATTCGAATTTGAAAACATTTTGCCTTCGAATACTTTTCTAATTCGAAAATTTTTCGAATTCGAATAGTTTTTCAATTTCCAAAGAGAATATAATATAATAGAATCAAAAATAAAGAAATAGAATTGAAAAAAAAACAACATTTAATAGAAAAGAATATAATATAATAGAGTAAAACAGAACACAATAGAATAGAAAATAAAAGAACAGAATAGTCTAGAATATATTAGAAACAAATAGAATAGAATAACATAGAAAGAATATAACCATCTTCTGAAATTCGAATTTCAAATAGAATAAATTTGAATTTGAATGCATAAGAAAAGAATAGAATAGGGAAAAAAAGAATAGAATAGACTATATTAGAATAGAAAAGAATAGAATTAAAAAAATCAATAGAACAGAACAGAACAGAATAGAATAGAAAGAATATAACCATTTACCAAAATTCAAATAGAATCAATTCAAAATTGAATAAAATAAAAAAGAATAGATTAGAATAGAATAGAAAACAACAGAATAGTATAGAGAAAAACAGCAGACTAGAATAGAATAAAATAGAAAGAATATAACCATATTCCGAAATTCAGATTTCGAATAGAATAAATTTGAATTTGAATAGAAAAGAATAGGCTAGAAAATATTAGAATAGAAAATTGAATAGAATAGAACAAATAGAAAAAATAATATAATTTAAAAAAATAATAGAATAGAACAGAAGGAATTTAACCATTTCCCAAAATTCTAATAGAATCAATTTAAATTTGAATAGATTAGAAAAGAATAGAGTGGAATAGGAAGATGGTTATATTCATTCTATTCTGTTGTTTTTTTCTATACTATTGTGTTATTTTCTTTTCTATTCTACTCTATTCTTTTTTATTCCATTCAAATTTGAATTGATTCTATTTGAATTTTGGAAATACTATTTCTATTTTATTCTATTGTTTTTTTTTTATTATTATTTAATTCTTTTCTAGTCTATTCGAAATTTCAGAATATGGTTCTAATCTTTCTATTTAATTGTATTCTTTTTTTATTCTATACTATTCCATTTTATTCTGTTCTTTTATTTTCTATCCTATTTTGTTCTGTTTTAATCTTTTATAGTCTATTCTTTTAGTTTCTGATATATTCTTTTCTATTCTATTTTTTCTATTCTATTCCTTTATTTTCTATTCTATTTTACTCTCTTTGGAAATTCGAAAACTTTTCGAAATTGATTTGAAAACTTTTAGAACTAATTTGAATAAACAAAACGAATTCCGAAAACGAATTAAAACGGATTAAAACTAATTTATCCATGTAAATCACGAATCGAAACTAAATGAAACTAAACAATTTTCTTTCGTCCTGCATATGTCTAGAATAGGCTGCCCTATGTTCTAGCATGGACAATGCGTCATGTGATGTAGGTGTGAATAGGGCCCTATTGAGGAGCTGGGACGAGTGGTGAGGAGACGGGTGGTGAGGAGGCGGGTGGTGAGGAGACGGGTGGTGAGGAGACGGGTGGTGAGGAGACGGGTGGTGAGGAGGCGGGTGGTGAGGAGGCGGGTGGTGAGAAGGCGGGTGGTGAGGAGGCGGGTGGTGAGGAGACGGGTGGTGAGGAGGCGGGTGGTGAGGAGATGGGTGGTGAGGAGGTGGGTGGTGAGAAGGCGGGTGGTGAGGAGACGGGTGGTGAGAAGGCGGGTGGTGAAGAGCGGGTGGTGAGGAGATGGGTGGTGAGGAGGCGGGTGGTGAGGAGGCGGCTGGTGAGGAGGCGGCTGGTGAGGAGACGGGTGGTGAGGAGGCGGGTGGTGA
Source organism: Lithobates clamitans (assembly GCA_037952925.1). NCBI lineage: Eukaryota > Metazoa > Chordata > Amphibia > Anura > Ranidae > Lithobates > Lithobates clamitans. The sequence continues at coordinate 172,160 of JBBGZY010002878.1, read as the reverse complement.
GGAGACGGGTGGTGAGGAGGCGGGTGGTGAGGAGGCGGTGAGGAGATGGGTGGTGAGAAGGCGGGTGGTGAGGAGGCGGGTGGTGAGAAGGCGGGTGGTGAAGAGCGGGTGGTGAGGAGATGGGTGGTGAGGAGGCGGGTGGTGAGGAGGCGGGTGGTGAGGAGGCGGGTGGTGAGGAGACGGGTGGTGAGGAGACGGGTGGTGAGGAGGCAGGTGGTGAGGAGGCGGGTGGTGAGGAGACGGGTGGTGAGGAGACGGGTGGTGAGGAGGCGGGTGGTGAGGAGGCGGGTGGTGAGGAGGCGGTGAGGAGATGAGTGGTGAGAAGGCGGGTGGTGAGGAGGCGGGTGGTGAGGAGGCGGGTGGTGAGGAGACGGGTGGTGAGGAGACGGGTGGTGAGGAGACGGGTGGTGAGGAGGCGGGTGGTGAGGAGGCGGGTGGTGAGGAGGCGGGTGGTGAGGAGGCGGGTGGTGAGGAGATGGGTGGTGAGGAGACGGGTGGTGAGGAGACGGGTGGTGAGGAGGCGGGTGGTGAGGAGGCGGTGAGAAGGCGGGTGGTGAGGAGGCGGGTGGTAAGGAGGCGGGTGGTGAGGAGGCGGGTGGTGAGGAGGCGGGTGGTGAGGAGATGGGTGGTGAGGAGGCAGGTGGTGAGGAGGCGGGTGGTGAGGAGACGGGTGGTGAGGAGATGGGTGGTGAGAAGATGGGTGGTGAGGAGGCGGGTGGTGAGAAGGCGGGTGGTGAGGAGGCGGGTGGTGAGAAGGCGGGTGGTGAGGAGACAGGTGGTGAGGAGGCGGGTGGTGAGGAGATGGGTGGTGAGGAGGCGGGTGGTGAGGAGGCGGGTGGTGAGAAGGCGGGTGGTGAGGAGACGGGTGGTGAGAAGGCGGGTGGTGAAGAGCGGGTGGTGAGGAGATGGGTGGTGAGGAGGCGGGTGGTGAGGAGGCGGGTGGTGAGGAGACGGGTGGTGAGGAGGCGGGTGGTGAGGAGGCGGGTGGTGAGAAGGCGGGTGGTAAGGAGATGGGTGGTGAGGAGGCGGGTGGTGAGGAGGCGGTGAGGAGATGGGTGGTGAGAAGGCGGGTGGTGAGGAGGCGGGTGGTGAGGAGACGGGTGGTGAGGAGGCGGGTGGTGAGGAGGCGGTGAGAAGGCGGGTGGTGAGAAGGCGGGTGGTGAGGAGGCGGGTGGTGAGGAGGCGGGTGGTGAGGAGGCGGGTGGTGAGGAGATGGGTGGTGAGGAGGCGGGTGGTGAGGAGATGGGTGGTGAGGAGACGGGTGGTGAGGAGACGGGTGGTGAGGAGGTGGGTGGTGAGGAGGCGGTGAGGAGATGGGTGGTGAGGAGGCGGGTGGTGAGGAGGCGGGTGGTGAGGAGGCGGGAGGTGGGGAGACGGGTGGTGAGGAGGCGGGAGGTGAGGAGGCGGTCTATGACACAAGAACAATTTCCCATTATGCCACAGGACAGGCGCTGTGTCCAGTCCTCCCAGGGGTGGAGAGAAGGGTTTAGGTTTTGAAGATCGGCTTTAGGACTTCTATGAGAATTGAGTAAATGGGTCACATACACATTATGACCCGGACACTGTTGACCCAACACACTCTTTCTGGGTGGGCATGCCCAAACCACACCCACTTTACAAATTTGTCCTGCTTTAAAGAAGCAGGGACCACCCATCATGTCCAGTTTAGCAGTTGATCCTGCTTAGACCTCACCTTGAAAGGACCTCCCACTCGCTGCCCCAATCCCCGCAATGAATGCCCTTTTGAGTTGTGCATATGTAGAAAGTCACATAAGGTTGAGGCTGTGATCCCAAGACATGGCCCTGGACACAGGACTGACAGGACCGAGGGCCAAGATGTGGGACTGTCCCAGCAAATCCAGGACAGTTGGCATGAATGGTCTTGGCATTTAGTTATATCTCTGTGTATCCGTATAACTTGGATCTGATGAAGGGAATTGATCTCCCAAAAGCCGGTGTAATAAATGCAGATAAAAAAAGTATCATAAAACTAAACTAAGTTGTTACAAAATTGTCTTAGATCCCAGTAACCCTGCCCACCGTTTGCATGTTGTCTGCTCATTTTCAGTGTCAACCTATCTACATTATGCCCACTTTTTGGGCTGGTCCTGTCCTGATCCCTCCTCTAAATATGCAGATATCGTCCCTGATCCCTGCATGGGATCTTATATTGGCATGGGGCGGGGTCACCGGAGGCCCGCCCATTATGACGTCATCGCTCATCATGCCCCGTGCGGTGACGTCATAAGGGGTGGGCCTCCGGTGACCCCGCCCCATGCCAAAATTAGTAGTGGCACACCGCACACCCAGCATTAGAGCGGGAGAGAGAGTTGCGTCATCAGAAGAAGAACAGAGGGAGAAGACAGTGGAGAAGAGCCAGCAAAACAGCAAAAAGAACTGGAGAGGGCTAGAAGACATCAGCGGAGAGCAGAGAAGACCCGGAGAAGGGAGAAGAACCAGAGGAGGCAGAAGACATCAGCGGAGGAGGCAGAAGACATCAGCGGAGGAGGCAGAAGAGCCAGAGAGAGGGGAGAAGAGATCGGAAGAGACAACAGAGCTGCCTAATAAATTACTTTAAAAACCTGTGTACTGTGTTTTATTTTTGACACTTTTTTTTTAGGTGAATGGGTAGGGGTACAATGTATGGTACAATGGGCGGGGGGGCCGGGATCTGGGGGCCCCCTTGTTAAAGGGGTCTTCCAGATTCCGATAAGCTCCCCCTGCCCACAGACCACGACAACCGATAGCCAGGGTTGTTGGGAAGAGGCCCTTGTCCTCATCAACATAGGGGCAAGGTGCTTTTGGGGTTGGGGGCACAGGCCCCCCGCCTCAAAGCACCCACCCCCTCCCATGTTGAGGGCATGCAGTCTGGTACGGTTCAGGAGGGGGGGCGCTCGCTTGTTCCCACCCCCTTTCCTGACCTGCTGGGCTGTGTGCTCGAATAAGGGTCTGGTATGGATTTCGGCGTGGGGGGGTTTCCCTTAAAGTCCATACCAGACTAAAGGGCCTGGTATGCTCTTGGAGCGGAAGCCCATGCCAGTTTTTTTTTTTAAATTTGACGTGGCGTCCCCTTCAAGATCATCAGAGCACAAGTCGCATGCCAAAGTCGGTTCAGTTAATACGGCGATCCGACTTTGACCTGACTTCAGTGATATTCAATGGGCTGATGTAGGAACAAAGTCAGACCAAAGTAGTGCAGGGACTACTTTGAAGTCGGCACAACTTGAAGTCATACTAATATGAATGGTAGCCATTGGAAATCATGGGGAACGACTTGTCATGCTTCTTTGTATCGTACAAGTGTGAAAGGGACCTAAAGGTTAGGGTCAGGGTTCCCCCATTCCTGCAAAAAACATTGCACCCAGGGCAGCCACCCCTCCCGCCCACACTGCTTTCTGAAATACTGCATGGACACATTATTGGCAGCAGGCCCTGACTGGGACAAAAAAATAGGACCAGACATTTTAGACTGGACAGCCCGATCCCTTGGGGGGGGGGGCATTCACGTGGGTGGTTGGTGATGGGATATTCATCCTGAGAGACATCCCAATCCAGCAAAGAAACATCCCCATATAGCAAAGAGACATCCGCACCCCCTAAAGACACATCCGCACCCGGCAAAGAGACATCCGCACCGGGCAAAGAGACATCAGCACCCGGCAAAGAGACAGCCCAATCCAGCAAAGAGACATCCCCAGTCCAGCAAAGAGACATCCCCAGTCCAGCAAAGAGACAGCTTCCGACCGGCGAAGAGATAGCCTCCAACCAGCAAAGAGACAGCCCCAGTCCAGCAAAGAGACATCCCCAGTCCAGCAAAGAGACAGCTTCCAACCGGCGAAGAGATAGCCTCTGACCAGCAAAGAGACAGCCCCAGTCCAGCAAGGTGAGCTGTGTCTGGACCAGAGTAGAGCAACTAGCAGGCCAGCACATGTGGTGTGCAGCATGGGAACGCTATAGCGGAATGTGAGCGGAGAAAGAGGACTGAACAGCAAAGGATCAGCCAAGCTGGCAGACTAGAGCAAAAGAAACTAGCAATGCCACATGTGGTTCGCAGCATGGGAGCAATATAGCGGGAGGTGAGCAGGGATCAGAAAAATGAAGAGGATCAGCAAACCAGAGGATCAACAGAGCTGGGGGTTCAGTAGAGCCGGGGGTAATAATGAGTAGGTGATCAGCAGAGCTGGGGGTTTCAGCTGAGTGGGGGATCAGCAGAGCTGGAGTTACTACTGAGAGGGAGATCAACAGAGCGGGGGGTAATAATGAGTGGGTGATCAGCAGAGCTGGGGGTTTCAACTGAGTGGGGGATCAGCAGAGCTCAGGGTTACCACTGAGTAAGGGATCAGCAGAGCTGGAGGTTACTACTGAGTAGGGGATCAGCAGAGCTGGGGGTTACTACTGAGTGGGGGATCAGCAGAGCTGGGGGTAATAATGAGTGGGTGATCAGCAGAGCTGGGGGTTTCAACTGAGTGGGGGATCAGCAGAGCTGGGGGTTACTACTGAGTGGGGAATCAACAGAGCTGGAGGTTACTACTGAGTGGGGGATCAGCAAAGCTGGAGGTTACTACTGAGTAAGGGATCAGCAGAGCTGGGGGTTACTACTAAGCAGGAGATCAACAGAGCTGGGGGTTACTACTGAGTGGGGAATCAACAGAGCTGGAGGTTACTACTGAGCGGGGGATCAACAGAGCTGGAGGTTACTACTGAGCGGGGGATCAACAGAGCTGGAGGTTACTACTGAGCGGGGGATCAACAGAGCTGGGGGTTGCTACTGAGTGGGGAATCAACAGAGCTGGAGGTTACTACTGAGCGGGGGATCAACAGAGCTGGAGGTTACTACTGAGCGGGGGATCAACAGAGCTGGAGGTTACTACTGAGCGGGGGATCAACAGAGCTGGGGGTTACTAATGAGCGGGGGGATCAACAGAGCTGGAGGTTACTACTGAGCGGGGGATCAACAGAGCTGGGAGTTACTACTGAGCAGGGGATCAGCAGAGCTGGGGGTTACTAATGAGCGGGGGATCAACAGAGCTGGGGGTTACTAATGAGCCTGGGATCAGTAAAGCTGGGGATACTACTGAGCAGGGGATCTGCTAAACAAAAGATCTAAAAAGTTGGGGATCTGCTGAACGAGGGTACCAATGCTGAACAGGAGTACTAAGGAGCTGGAGATCTGCTGAGTGGGGGTATCACTGAGCTGGGGTTCTACTAGGCCACTTTAAAACAAATAGAAAATTAACACACACAGGGCATTAGCCATTGAAGCTTCAATAAAGCATCACAGAAGCACCACTGAATCATCACTGAAGCATCAAAAACACATCAAAAAAGCATGTTGAAGCGGTGGGTGCTTTAATGTGTGATAAAGTCGAAGCAAATGTAAAAGAGCCCTAAGAGTCTAAAGTCTGTATTATTCAACTTTTTACAACAACGCGTTTCGGGGCCCCACAATCCCCCTTCATCAGGGCTGGGTGAAATGGCAGCATTCTCTCTTATGACAACATTAAATCCGTTTTATTGACTCACCTTTCTTTTGCATGGTCGCCCTCAGGTCCTGCTTGCTTTGCGATTGTCCGCCGGTCGCGGTCTCCTTCTCGTCCTCCTCCTGAGGGGACTGTCCCACCGTCAGGATCTGTACATGGCTCCCCGTGTCCTGGGCTTCGTCCTGGAAAGCAGCCGGACCGTCTATTCCTGTAGAAAAGGATAAACGGTCAGCTCAATGTATTGTCTGTGTTGTGTGTCTGGGAGATCATTCACCGACCAACCATGAGCACCAATCAATGGCGGGAACACCATGGAAAGTTCTGGTCCGTCATGTCTCCTCTACACATTGTGTGCCGCATCAAAGATCCAAGACGAGGGAGTGACTTCACTACAAATCCTTAACACAAGGAGAAGGATCTTTATTTTTATTCAGACTTTTTAAATCTCATTGGACGAGAGTGAAAAGAACCGGGATCTTTTTTTGAAAATAAGGATCCTTATCCCGGTGTCTTGGCTTTAGGAACTGAGTCAGATTTATGCAACTCACCCTTAAAAAACTTTGATCCACCTGACGAGTCTGCAGAAAGGAGATATAAAGGAGCAGACTCTTTGTAGATCTCTTTGTACACTTCTGCTGGGGGGGGAAAGGCGGACACTGTGGCTCCTTCTGAAAATACTATTTGCCTGGCTGTCTCTGGGCTCGTTACAAAAACTTCCCATTTACTATCACTAGAAGGCATCTGCACGCATCACGAGAGGGTAAGGCATAAACTTAGGATGAAGAAGGGATGGGCGAGGAATGAGGGAGGGGTGGGTGAGGGATGAGGAAAGAAATGGGTGAGGGATGAGGAAAGAAATGGGCGAGGGATGAGGAAAGGATGGATGAGAGATGAGGAAAGGATGGGTGAGGGATGAGGAAAGGATGGGTGAGGAATGAGGAAAGAAATGGGCGAGGGATGAGAAAAGAAATGGACGAGGGATGAGCAAAGAATGGGTGGTGGATGAGGAAAGAAATGGGCGAGGGATGAGGAAAGGATGGGCGAGGGATGAGGAAAGAAATGGGCGAGGGATGAGGGAGGGGTGGGTGAGGGATGAGGAAAGAAATGGGTGAGGGATGAGGAAAGAAATGGGCGAGGGATGAGGAAAGGATGGATGAGAGATGAGGAAAGAAATGGGCGAAGAATAAGGAAAGAAATGGGCGAGGAATGAGGGAGGGGTGGGTGAGGGATGAGGAAAGGATGGGTGAGGGATGAGGAAAGAAATGGGCGAGGGATGAGAAAAGAAATGGGCGAGGGATGAGGAAAGAATAGGTGGTGGATGAGGAAAGGATGGGCGAGGGATGAGGAAAGAAATGGGCGAGGGATGAGGAAAGGATGGGTGAGGGATGAGGAAAGAAATGGGCGAGGGATGAGGAAAGGATGGGTGAGGGATGAGGAAAGAAATGGGCGAGGGATGAGGAAAGGATGGGGCGAGGGATGAGGAAATAATGGGTGAGGGATGAGGAAAAAAATGGGCGAGGGATGAGGAAAGAAATGGGCGAGGGATGAGGAAAGGATGGATGGTGGATGAGGAAAGAAATGGGCGAGGGGTGATCAAAGGATGGGTGAGGGATGAGGAAAGGATGGGTGAGGGATGAGGAAAGGATGGGTGAGGGATGAGGAAAGGATGGGTGAGGGATGAGGAAAGAATGGGTGAGGGATGAGGAAAGGATGGGTGAGGGATGAGGAAAGGATGGGTGAGGGATGAGGAAAGGATGGGTGAGGGATGAGGAAAGGATGGGTGAAGGATGAGGAAAGGATGGGTGAGGGATGAGGAAAGAAATGGGCGAGGGATGAGGAAAGGATGGGTGGTGGATGAGGAAAGAAATGGGCGAGGGATGAGGAAAGGATGGGTGAGGGATGAGGAAAGGATGGGTGGTGGATGAGGAAAGAAATGGGCGAGAGATGAGGAAAGGATGGGTAAGGGATGAGGAAAGAAATGGGCGAGGGATGAGGAAAGGATGGGTAGTGGATGAGGAAAGAAATGGGTGAGAGATGAGGAAAGGATGGGGCGAGGGATGAGGAAATAATGGGTGAGGGATGAGGAAAGAAATGGGCGAGGGATGAGGAAAGAAATGGGCGAGGGATGAGGAAAGGATGGATGGTGGATGAGGAAAGAAAAGGGCGAGGGGTGAGCAAAGGATGGGTGAGGGATGAGGAAAGGATGGGTGAGGGATGAGGAAAGGATGGGTGAGGGATGAGGAAAGGATGGGTGAGGGATGAGGAAAGAATGGGTGAGGGATGAGGAAAGGATGGGTGAGGGATGAGGAAAGGATGGGTGAGGGATGAGGAAAGAATGGGTGAGGGATGAGGAAAGGATGGGTGAGGGATGAGGAAATAATGGGTGAGGGATGAGGAAAGAAATGGGCGAGGGATGAGGAAAGAAATGGGCGAGGGATGAGGAAAGGATGGGTAAGGGATGAGGAAAAGATGAGTAGGGTATGAGGGAGGGGAGGGAAAGAGATGAAGAAAGAAGGAATGGGTGAAGGATAAGGAAAGGATGGGTAAGGGATAAGTAAGGTATGAGGAAGGGATGAACAGGGGATGAAGATGGGAATGAAGATGGGAATGGAGAGAGATGAAGAAAGAAATGTGTGAGGGATGAGGAAAGGATGAGTAAGGCAAGAGGGAAGGGCTGTGCAGGGGATGAAGAAGGGATGAGAGAAGAATGAGGGAGAAATGGAGGAGGGATGAGGAAAGGATGAGAGAGGGATGAGGAAGGGATGAACAGGGGATGAAGAAGGGATCTTTGAGTGATGAAGAAAAAAATGGGTGAAAGATAAGTAAAGGATGGGTGAGGGATGAGTAACGTACAAGGGAGGGATGAGCTGGAGATGAAGAAGGCGATGGCGGCTGGTGTTCTTTTTTGGAGGAGGGGGCAGTAAACATCCGCACCCCCCTGTGGGTCAGTCGGTCGGTCGGTCCAATTGCACACCCCCATGGTGCATTGGGATTTGTCTGCGCCACAATTTTAATTGTTGTTTAAGAACCATAATGGGGATATCTCATTGTTTCCTGAGAGTTTTAGCTGCTTTCTTTTATCTCTTAGAAACACTAATGGTGACATCGCCCAGCCCTCCCTCACCCTGGGGTGTTCTCACTTCTCCTGCTGCATTCTACAAAATTCAACATATTTTAAAAGTCCATTCAGGGGATTGGGGACCCCTCATACTGATGAACGTGGACCCAGAAACTCAGAGCAGACATATACGGTACTTCACAAAAGTAAGTACACCCCTCAGTGACATTTGTGTGAATCTTTTCTTCTATCTTTTCATGTGACAACACTGAAGAAATGACACTTGTCTACAATGTAAAGTAGTGAGTGTACAGCTTGTATAACAGTGTAAATTTGCTGTCCCCTCAAAATAACTCACTTTTTTAAATAACTTACTTTTGTGAGATACTGTAAGTAACTGGCAAACTCTCCAGCATCTAGCAATCACTGACATATGATTTCTGGATGGAATGACCCTTTAAGCCTCATATATATATATAGCCAGTGACTTGATATAATTTGACTCTTCCATAGAGGGGTGAAGACAATGTTCTTCCTTTCAGTTGCACTCCAACACATGATCAACAGTTTCAGTTAAAACAATAAAAAAAAGGGGGCATAACGTGCAACAATAAATGGCGCAGTGGGCGGTCACATGGACATGCAGCGACACCGTGCGGTCTAACACAGACGGATATCATATCACAGCATGCAAAGCACCACACAGTGTACAGAGGCCTCCCTGAGGTGTATATTCTATATGGAACGCTCATCGGATACACAGACGGCTCACAGAAGACACAGAATCATCCCGCCAGGTCACCCTTAGCAAAGGAGATGGCGCTGGATGCAAGTCACATGACCGACCCGCCATCCTTTGTGCGCACTTTGATTTTATACGATATCACAAGAGTTTCAGTTTTATGGTCACCGCAATCTCCTCGCTCATATCTCTTATGTCTCTCATGTGTCTTAGTCATCATTTTTCCCGCTGCGCAGATCCTAAAATACCAAATATTTACAACAAGGAGGAAACGTTTCTAGAGGGTTCATTCAGGATGAGATTCTATCCAACCGAAATCATAAAATCCTGTTCTAAGCAAACAAAGGGCAACTATAAAAACAAAAGAGACAAAAAATGTAACGACAAAATAACAACAATGTATAGAATTAATTTCTAATTTGTACCTTCATTAAATGTAACTATATTGCTACACTTAGAGGCGCCCTCTCTTCTCTTTTATACTCTGGAGCTCCTGCTGGATTTTGCTTCTAATCCCCTTGTGGAGGATTCCATTTGTAGATGGACATTTTATGGTTACACAACCGATCACATCGCTATAATTTTTTTATATGGACTATAAACTGAAGGATTTATGAATAAACGGTTGTGGAACGAATCATCTGAGTTCCCATTATTTCTTATGGGGAAATTTTCTTTGATATACAAGTGCTTTGGATTACAAGCATGTTTCTGCATTATGCTCACAATCCAAGGCTTTACTGTATGTCCAAAATTCATCAAGGGTGGGAAAGGCTCGTCACATTTATCTGCTAGTTTTTTTTCCAAGTAGACCCCTTAGATCTGCAGTGTTTATGATTATTAGGCCCTCTATCCAGGCTTATGGCATTTTCCTGCCCTGATAAGGGGGAGGGGGGGGGGTGTAGTCCCCTTGATCCATGTTTGCCTTCTCTTCTTTCTCCAAATTTAAATTGCTAGAAGACACCACAAGTTTCCCATATTTCCATTAATGATGGGCAGCATAGTAGCTTAGTGGTTAGCACTTATCCCTTGCAGCACCGGGGTCATCACATCAGATCCCAGCCAGGACACGATCTGCATGGAGTTTGCATGTTCTTCTTGTGGTCTACATGGGTTTCCTCTGGCTACATTGTTTTCCTGCCAAAGATAAACGCTGCTCCAGGCGAGATTAGACATCTTTGTGGAATCCCTATATGGGGGCTCGCCATGGCTCACCACCACAACACATTATATACAGAAGAAATGGCCGCACACCACCGCCGATTGGTACAAACCATTTATTGCATAATGAATCCAAAGCAGAAAAGAAGCTGGCCACCCGGTGTTCTCCTCTTATTACTATTTATTGGCTGCATGCCATAGGTACAGTGTAAAATCGAACGCGTTTCAGCTATTACAGCCTTCCTCATGTAAGAAAGGCTGTAATAGCTGAAACGCGTTAACATTTTACACTGTATCTATGTCATGTAGCCAATAAAGATTAATAAGAGGAGCACACCGGGTGGTCAGCTTCTTTTCTGCTTTGGATTTATTACATGGGGGAATTGGACATCCCAGCTTGTGCACCCGTCCTCAGCATGTACATTGAATGTTCAGCCAGTGGCGGCCCGTCCATTGGGGGCACACGGGCGCTGCCCCCCCAATCCATGCGTCCGGCCCTCCAATCTAGGTGCAGGGCACTGGACACATGGAATCCAATGTGTTTTTTTTTTTTATTGAAGCATGTGATTAGAGCCTGAGGCTTTAATAGGCTTCAATAATGGGTGGGCTTGGGGGCGCAGAGCACTGCGCCCCAAGCCCACCCAGTTGTGTGACATTAGCGAATTCATATTCGCTACAGTCACACTGATTCTCCTCCTGGCCAATCAGAAAGCTGGTCTGAGACCCATTTCCTGATTGGCCGAAAAGAGAAGCATTCCAATTGGCCTAGGAGGAGGAGGGAGGAGGAGGGAGGAGACGCATGGCGGAAGCCGCCATGATCCCCAGAAGAAGAAGTGGAAGCCACCAACCGTTGCCGGGAGGGAAGCGCTGCCCGCTTCATAGATGGGGTAACTGCCGGGGTTACCCGACTGACCTGACCAAACCGTGGGGGGGGGGAGGTGCTTTGCGGTAGACATGTGCAATTCGTTTAGTTCCAAATTCGACAAATTCGTTAATTCGGAAATATCCAAATTAATGAAAACCTGTTTAACTCATTTTTCCAAATATTCATTAATTCGAAAATAAGAATGAAAATTCAAAGAACGAACATCCGAAAAATCAAAAACCAGAAAATTTCAAACTCTGAAATAATAACTAATAATATCTATTACTAACTATTAAATTATAGGTATCGGAATCTCCTTTCAAATTCGGCTGTTAGTGAATTGTAACGAATACGAATTTATCCGAAGTTACGAATTATCCGAAATAATGAATGCCGCATCTAAACGAATGGAACGCAACAAATTAATAATAAATAATAATAATAAAATTGTATTATTATTAATTATTAAATCATTCCGTTCCATTTGTTTTGATGCGGCATTCATTATTTCAGATAATTTGTATAAATTTGTATTTGTTCACTAACTGCCAAATCTGAAAGAAAATTCCAATACCTATAATTTAATAGTTAGTAATTATTAGTTAGTTATTTTGAATTTTCAGATTTTCTTTCTTATTTTCACATTTCTGAATTTCGAATTTACGAATTTTGAATTTACGAATTTTCAGATTTTCAAATTTCTAATTCACAAATTTTTGTATTTATGAATTTTCGAATTTACAAATTTCGATCATAACGAATGACCCAAAAAACAAAAAACAAATAAAACGAAAACCAAGTAATTTTTTGTCTACTTTGTGGGTGACCTGAGCGACCAGGGGTGGCTGTGGCTGCACTGTTTGTTGCCAAAACATTTTTTAAAACCTGCCGCCATTGTGTTCAGCGGTTGAGTCTGGTATAATTTTGTTTTCATTTATTGCATAATCTTCAAGAGCAGATAACACTAAAGAGGACACAAAGTAGCTGCTGTTGATGCGTTTCACACGAACTTGTGCTTAATCCTAATGATTAAGTACAAGTTCATGTGAAACACATCAACAGAAGCTACTTTGTGTCCTCTTCAGTATTATCTGCTCTGGAAGATTATGCAATAAATGGTTTGTACGGATCGGCAGTGGTGGTGTGCGGACATTTCTTCTGGATATACACCTGGTTTCCTCCCCACACTCCAAAAACATGCCGGTGGGTTATTGGCCCCAGTATGTGTGTGCGTGTGTGTGAGATTGGAGGCCCCTTTAAGGAGCTGTATGTACAGGAAATAAAGTCCTTCATACATTGTAAGTACTATATAAATACCAGTAATTAATAACTATTCTTATTATTAAATAATAATAATAATAATAGAAGAAGAAAAATAATAAGAAACAAAAAGAAAAATGGAAAATAAGAAAAAAATAAAAGAAGAAGAAAAATAAGAAATAATAATAAAATTTTTGTTTCATTTTCTTTAAATACATTTTGATTTTTGATTATGTTGATGTAATAATTCTGCTTTGAAAAAGTTTATTCGCATACATTGATCACCTGCGTTTGAATCCCTTTACTGGGGTCATGATATAACTAATGATTGGTATTTGTTCCAATCCTGGACGACCATTAAGATTTCCACTTTAGAGCTGAGCGAACCTCTACAAAGGTCGATCTTTTGCAGTTTAGCTTAAATTTTTCCATTTTTTTTTTTTAAATAAAAATGAAAATAAAAGAGAACTAAAAAAATAAATAGTAAAAATCTACCATGAAAAATAATCTTGCTTTGTGCTCTGGTGGGCAGTCATGTTGGAACAGGAAGGGGCCGTCCCCAAACTGTTCCCACAAAGTTGGGAGCATGAAATTGTCCAAAATGTCTTGGTATGCTGACGCCTTAAGAGTTCCCTTTACTGGAACTAAGGGGCCAAGCCCAACCCCTGAAAAACACCCCCCCACCACCATAATCCCCCCCCACACCATAATCCCCCCTCCACCAAATTATTTGGACCAGTGCACGAAGCAAGGTCCATAAAGACATGGATGAGCGAGTTTGGGGTGGAGGAACTTGACTGGCCTGCACAGAGTCCTGACCTCAACCTGATAGAACACCTTTGGGATGAATTAGAGCGGAGACTGTGAGCCAGGCCTTCTCGTCCAACATCAGTGCCTGACCTCACAAATGCTCTATTGGAAGAATGGTCAAACATTCCCATAGACACCTACCTAAAACTTGTGGATGGCCTTCCCAGAAGAGTTGAAGCTGTTATAGCAGCAAAGGGGAGGGGCCAACTCAATATTGAACCCTACGGACGAAGACTGGGATGTCATTGAAGTTCATGTGTGTGTAAAGGCAGGCGTTACAATACTTTTGGTAATATAGTGTGTATATATATATATCAAATACTGAAGAGGGTGAGGTGCATAACGGCAGGTACAAGTTCAAAGCAATCAGGCCTTTCCAAGGGCCGTATATAGAGAAAAGGAGAGGGATTGCTGTACAAATAGAATATTTAATTTTAAAAAATGTAAAAAGTTACATACTTTCCATGTTATGCAAGGTAAGGTTATATATATATATATATATATATATATATATATATATATATATATATATATATATATATATATATATATATATATATATATATAAATATAACCTTACCTTGCATAACATGGAAAGTATGTAACTTTTTACATTTTTTAAAATTAAATATTCTATATATTACCCAGCTGTCATGAATTCTGACCATATTTTGCCTAATTTCCTATGGTTTCCTATGATCGTCAGCTCCATCTAGTGGTCATATTGTGGTATTTTCCTGATTGAGGCATTTCAGAAAAAAATACTGCATTATGGCCACAAGATGGAGCTGACAACCATAAGAAATGAACCTATTAGGCAAAATAGGGTCGGGCGATTGGCTGAGCGATTGCTTGCTACATTTTTCGAGCAACTTTGTTATAAACAGACCCCTTAGTGTTTAATCAGAGAAAGGGCTTTTTGCTTTTCTGACATTACATATTATACATGTTTTCCATGTAGGTACAAATAATACATACAGTTCTTCTGAAATAAATACTGTGAACAATAAACCCCCCTGGTGACCAATGAGATTGCAGCTGTCTGTAGTCGGGTCAGTGGAAGGTAAACTCCAGTTTATTATGTGTTACTCTCTTTTACTGAATGAGTCTGATTGGATAGAAGTGATCAGCTGACCACAGGGTGGTAAAACAAGCAGAGTACTGGCATACATCACAGCACAGTCTATGGAGGTAAATGTGTGGGGGGGAGGGGCTCTCCATGTGTGATGGGTTCACGGTTCATGCTGCGCTGCGTGGTCGGGGAGCACATACACATACAGGTCACATGCGTGTATGTATTTAGGATGGGAAAACATGCAACGTGACCTCACAGTGAGGGTTTCTGGAGCATGCGGCTGACCTTTCTGCTTTCCCTTTTTTTCCTTCCTGGCACTGCCAGATGGGCAACTCGCTGCCGCGCCCGCCGCTTTGGCTTTTTTGGTAGATTTGGGAGGTTGCGCCTCTGTTACCACCTGCGGATCCTCCTGCTCGGCCTCCTGTACTGCTCGGGGCGATCGGCAAGAAAGGACAGACAGAGAGAAGATGAAATCACATTAAATCACAACCTTGGCATCAACAATCTACTCCATGGTCATATCAGCTCCTCCTCCCCTCCCCCATTCAACTGAAACAAAGTAACAAAGAAAAGTTACGGACTGATTTGTGTCATTTTTTTGTACAATGTTTATACTCCTGTAAAAGAATGAAAATAAAGAGCGGAAAACGGTGCAAAGTGAAATCTGGGTCACATTACTGATCTATGAGGACACAAAAACTTAATAAGATGACACATGACCCTGTGCATGTAAACGGGGTGCCCCCCCCCCCCAGCCTGCGGCGCCACCCCCCGAACCCCCACCATCTCTGTGGCCATGCATTGTGCAGGGCACTGGATCAACAGATCTGTACCTGGTCCCCTCCCCCCACAGGCACATGACCACAGCCGAGGCCCCAATTGGCCAGTTTTATGTTGTCCTCGTAGCGCAGAGCGCTGCGCCCCTAAAGCCCTCCCACCCTGCGATGTCAGTGAATCAGCTTCCTGCCCCGGCCAATCAGGACAGAGAGGCCGAAGACCAGGTCAGATGCAGAAGGCACGGCGCCGAGAACCAGGGGGAGCCACCTGTCTATCCCAGCTGACGAGATCCACTCAGGGAGGACAGCAGGACCGGAGCTACTCACAGCATCTGACACTCCTACAGACGGCAGATTGTATTGGTCGCCGAGGAGGAGGAGACGCAGAGGAAGCCAGCGAGGAGGAAGCGCTGCCCGCGACCTAGTCGTGCGGGGCTGGTGGGCTGACGATCGAGCAATGGGGGGGGTTGACCGACCTGGGGTGGGTGGTGGCTGATTTGTTTGCTCCCCCCCCCCAAAATGGAGCACCAGCTGCTACTGAACCCATTCAATCCATACATACGAAGACACCAAAACAAATACATTTAGAAATGAAGTTCTGCGTAATAAAATGGAAGGACACAGGGAAAAAGTTTTGAACACATGAAGAAAGGGAGCTGCAAAAAGGCATAGAAAAAAGAAGACAACAGATGAAATCTATCATTAATTAGAAAGCAATCCTGCCCCTTGTCTGTGCAAATTAATATCAGCCGGTTCAGTCTCACCTGATGGTCTATAAAAAGATGTCTCATTACCAAGGTGTCACACAATAAACATCTCATGATGGGCAAAAGGAAAGAGCTTTCTCAAGAACTTTAGAGCCTTATTGCTGCAAAACATACGGATGGCATTGGTTGCAGAAGGATTTCTAAACTTCTAATTGTTCCAGTGAGCACTGTTGGGGCCATAATCCATAAATGGAAAGAATCTCATTTCACCATAAACTGGCCACCAACAGGTGCTCCTCGCAAAATTTCTGACAGAGGGGTGAAAAGAATTATCTGAGGAGTTGTCCAAGAGCCAAGGACCACTTGTGGAGAGCTTCAAAAAGATCTGGAATTAGCAGGTACACAATAAGTAATGCGCTCACCCGCCATGGCCTCTATGCACGTTCAGCACACAACACTTCATTGCTGGAGAAGGAGCTTGGTGAAGCTCAATTAAAGTTTTCTGCACATTTAGACAAGCCTGTGAAATACGGGGAGAATATAGTCTGGTCAGATGAGACCGAATTTGAACCCTTTGGATGCCATAATACACACCATGTTTGGAGGTCACATGGCACATCACCCCAAACCAACAGTGAGGTTTGGAGGCAGGAACATCATGGTGTGGGCGGGGTTGTTTTTCAGCATACAGTACTGGCAAACTACATATCATTGAAGGAAGGGTGAATGGTGATAAAAATCTGCTCCAATATACTACGATGATGGAGATGAAACAATAGTGGACATCTAAGGAGGACCTCTCAGGAGGACATCTCAGGAGGACATCTCAGGAGGACAATGATCCCAAACACAAAGCCAAGGAGAAAGAGAACAAAGCTACTAGACTGGCCCAGCCAATCACATGACTTGTATCCAATAGAAAATATATGGAAAGAACTAAAGATCAGAGTTCATAGAAGAGGCCAACGGAACCTTCAAGATTTAAAGACGTGTGGAAGAATAGGTCAAGATCATACCTGAGCAACGCATGAGACTCGTTTCTCCATAAAGGAGCCTGTGCCTCAAAGCTCTCATTACCAACAAAGGATTTTGTACCGAATATTCAATACATTTCAGTTAGCGGGTTCAATACTTTTTCCCCGTGTCCTTCCATTTTATTACACAGAACTTCATTTCTGAACGGATTTGTTTTGGTGTCTTTGTATGTATGGATTGCATGGATTGTCACCGACATGTGGGGAACATTTCATGTCAATATCAC
Source organism: Lithobates clamitans (assembly GCA_037952925.1). NCBI lineage: Eukaryota > Metazoa > Chordata > Amphibia > Anura > Ranidae > Lithobates > Lithobates clamitans. The sequence goes on along the minus strand of JBBGZY010002878.1, from coordinate 154,965 downwards.
CTTTACCAATAGATTTACCTAGAAAAATGGTGACGTGTTCAATACATATTTTACCCGCTGTATGTAAGTGTAGCACTCAACCCCAAAGGGGCCTCAGGACATAGACTGGTTCTCCCAAATATAGCACAGAGCCTGCCACAAACACAGTTCCATGCACATTCAGTCTAGGGAATGTCTTTTTATTCATTTTATTGCAGAGAACTTGAACAAGAGGGGGGTAAGGATACGGGATACTATAAAAATGATATCAAATATCAACGGGAGGACAAATTTATAAGCACAAATCTTTCTAGCTGCAGCCACACATGAAAGTTCTAATATCCAGTCCTACTCACAATGTCCCACCCTACCCAGCTTCTGCATGACAGTAAAGGAGACTAAAATATCCTTCTCCAGACCAGAACTCCAAGATAGTGCCCTCCAGCAAAATAAATCCTTTAGCAAATCTTCTACAGGCCCAGCAACTGGTGAAACCCAAACTACAAATCTTATCACACACTAGCTGCCTGACAACGGAGCCATCCCTGGTGCCATCCATTAAAAACTGGGCGATACTTGGTGCCAGACTTAGAAGGTACCAGCCATAAAAAAACTGAGCCATACCTGGTGTCATCCATTAAAAACTGAGCCATACTTGGTGCCAGCCATAGAAGGTACCAGCCATAAACAAACTGAGCCATCCCTGGTGCCATCCATTAAAAACTGGGCAATACCTGGTGCCAGCCATACAAGGTACCAGCCATAAAAAACTGAGCCATACCTGGTGTCATCCATTAAAAACTGAGCCATACTTGGTGCCAGCCATAGAAGGTACCAGCCATAAAAAACTGAGCCATACCTGGTGTCATCCATTAAAAACTGAGCCATACTTGGTGCCAGCCATAGAAGGTACCAGCCATAAAAAAACTGAGCCATACCTGGTGTCATCCATTAAAAACTGAGCTATACTTGGTGCCAGCCATAGAAGGTACCAGCCATAAAAAAACTGAGCCATACCTGGTGTCATCCATTAAAAACTGAGCCATACTTGGTGCCAGCCATAGAAGGTACCAGCCATAAAAAAACTGAGCCATACCTGGTGCCGTCCATAGAAAATTGAGCCATGCCTGGTGCAATACATCTTGTCATCCATAGAAAATTAAGCCATACTGGGGCAGCAGCCCCAGGAAAACTGGAACCCTTCTAGCAGAGGAAGAACCATCTGCAGGAACCACCCAAATATGTATGACTTCCCTCAGCCATCTTCTGGGTGTCCCCACGCAGGAACTGACTGAAGTCTGATACAGTAAGTAGTCATAGCTCAGTGATTAACCCTCTCTGCTCTGTTTTCTAGAGAGCCTCCTTCAGAAACAGGCAGGAGCAATCAATTACCCAGCCTGGGAAATCCTGACCAGACCCGAAAAGTTCATCCTTGCTCCACTATTTACAGTGGAGCCAAAAACAAAAAATTTTGCCTAACTGACGCAGGGCGCTACATCAGCCTTGAGCAATCTATGGATTACCAAAGACTGAAGAACTACCAGGCTCAGCATACCCTGATAGCCAACCGAGACATATCTGCTGACAGCAACAAATGTGAAGCCATTGATAGTGCAACCTATACTTTATTTAAAAAAATGAGTTGTACCTGGTGCCAGCCATGAAAGATAGAGCCATACTTAGAGTCAACTGTGGATAATTGAACCATACCTAGTGCCTTCCAAAGAAATTGAGCCATTCCTCGTGCCAGCCATAAAAAAATCAAGCCATACATCGTGCCAGCCAGAGACAACTGAACCATACCGGGTGTCAGCCATGAAAAGTGGAGCCATGCTTGGAGTCGACTGTGGATAATTGAGGTATACCTGGCACCAGCTGTGGAAAATGGCGCCATACCTGGTGCCAGCCATGAGAAATTGAGCCATATTTGGAGTTAGCTGTAAATAACTGAGCAATATCTGGTGCAAAACTGTGTAAAACTGAGCCATATTTAGCGTCAGATGTGAAAAACTGAGCCTTACCTGGTGCCAGCCATAGGGAACTGAGCCATGCCTGGTGCCATGTATAGAAAACTGATCCATCTCTGTTGCCAGCCATTGAAAACTCAGTCATACCTGGTACCAACCAAAGAAAATTGACCCATACCATGGTGACAGCCATAGAAAACATGCCATACCTGGTGCCAGCCATGGAAATCTGAGCCATACCTGATGCCAGCCATGGAAATCTGAGGCATACCTGGTGCCAGCCATGGAAATTTGAGCCATACCTGGTGCCAGGCATGGAAATTTGAGCCATACCTGGTGCCAGCCATTGAAATCTGAGCCATGCCTGATGCCAGCCATGGAAATCTGAGCCATACCCGATGCCAGCCATGGAAATTGGAGGCATACCTGGTGCCAGGCATGGAAATTTGAGCCATACCTGGTGCCAGCCATAGAAATCTGAGCCATACCTGATGACAGGCATGGAAATCTGAGGCATACCTGGTGCCAGCCATGGAAATCTGAGCCATACCTGGTGCCAGCCATGGAAATCTGAGCCATACCTGATGCCAGCCATGGAAATCTGAGCCATACCTGGTGCCAGCCATGGAAATCTGAGGCATACCTGGTGCCAGCCATGGAAATCTGAGCCATACCTGGTGCCAGCCATGGAAATCTGAGGCATACTGGGGGCCAGGCAGGAAGAACTGAGTCATGGTACCAGACATGTAAATCTGAGCCATACCTGCTGCCAGCCATGAACCAATTGTAAAATAAATCAGTAAAGCAGGTTGGTACCTTGCACCTTACACAAGCCAAAAGCAGACAATCTTTTCTTCCTGGCTGACAAGGTCTTCTGGGGTTTATCATTCGCTATGAAGCGCTGACAATGTCAATACAATGTCTATAGCACAATATTAATAAGAAACATCAATTTGGCGGAAGAATCTGATACAATGTTTGTTTTGTCCTTGAGAATCTCGGAAAATGATATTCTCAGCAAGAGAACTGACATAAAACCCGATACTTCCCCCGGCCAGGAAATAAAATGTAGCGACAAATAACGTAGAAATGGAGCCAGTCGGGTAATTGCCGCTTTAAACACCGAATTTTATTTGACGTGAAAAATTCAGCTTGTAATGTGTAACTATTACCCACTAAACACGGATTTAATGCTTTCATTTTTCTTCCTTTAAAGATCTGTTTTATGTCCCATTTATTTCCAGGTGACAACCCGTTCTATAGAAAGGAGAGGAGAGGAAATCGCAGTGACACACAATGACTGCGACCTCCACACTGACCATAAAGTGTCATCTAAGCGGCCAAGAAGCGATAATAGAAATAAGTGATCATGCCCAAAGCATTCAAAACAGCCAATCAGACTTTAGGTAGACAGTTAAGAAATGATTTCTAATTGGTTGGTAAAGGTTTTCCACACCATTTAAAGGGTCTGCCCACCCAAAAGTATATTTTGGTATGAGGGGTTCCCACCATCCCTGTGCTGAGTTCCCGGGTCTGTACACCCGCTGTGCCCATTATGAGGGGTTCCCACCATCCCTGTGCTGAGTTCCCGGGTCTGTACACCCGCTGTGCCCATTATGAGGGGTTCCCACCATCCCTGTGCTGAGTTCCTGGGTCTGTACACCCGCTGTGCCCATTATGAGGGGTTCCCACCATCTCTGTGCTGAGTTCCCGGGTCTGTACACCCGCTGTGCCCATTATGAGGGGTTCTCACCATCTCTGTGCTGAGTTCCCGGGTCTGTACACCCCGCTGTGCCCATTATGAGGGGTTCTCACCATCCCTGTGCTGAGTTCCTGGGTCTGTACACCCGCTGTGCCCATTATGAGGGCTTCCCACTATCCCTGTGCTGAGTTCCCGGGTCTGTACACCCGCTGTGCCCATTATGAGGGGTTCCCACCATCCCTGTGCTGAGTTCCCGGGTCTGTACACCCGCTGTGCCCATTATGAGGAGTTCCCACCATCCCTGTGCTGAGTTCCCGGGTCTGTACACCCGCTGTGCCCATTATGAGGGGTTCTCACCATCCCTGTGCTGAGTTCCCGGGTCTGTACACCCGCTGTGCCCATTATGAGGTGTTCTCACCATCCCTGTGCTGAGTTCCTGGGTCTGTAGACCCGCTGTGCCCATTATGAGGGGTTCCCACCATCTCTGTGCTGAGTTCCAGGGTCTGTACACCCGCTATGCCCATTATGAGGGGTTCCCATCCATCCCTGTGCTGAGTTTGCGGGTCTGTACACCTGCTGTGCCCATTATGAGGGGTTCCCACCATCCCTGTGCTGAGTTCCCGTGTCTGTACACCTGCTGTGCCCATTATGAGGGGTTCCCACCATCCCTGTGCTGAGTTCCCGTGTCTGTACACCTGCTGTGCCCATTATAAGGGGTTCTCACCATCCCTGTGCTGAGTTCCCGGGTCTGTACACCCGCTGTGCCCATTATGAGGGGTTCCCACCATCCCTGTGCTGAGTTCCTGGGTCTGTACACCCGCTGTGCCCATTATGAGGGGTTAATTTTGTTTATTGAAAATCTTACAAACAACAACTTATATACAATAAAACCATAATAAATAAATAAAACATATTTACAAAATAATTGAATATGATTATACAAAACAAGAACATAATAAATGGTACAAACCAAATTGCGCACAACACAATCCCTATGGGAGAGCCAGACTAAGGAACATCACCGTCACCATGCATGGAGCCTTTTATCAAAAATAGATTTTATCTGAAAATCTAGTGGAGTGAATCAAGAATACAAAGAAAAGCCGCACACCCCGAGATCAACAGGCAGCAGCTACAGAGTCCTGATATTCCTCAACGCCCTTATCCAGGCCTCCTGCTGCCACCTGCCTTTCTCAAGACCCTGAATCTTCTCAACCTCACCCAGAATGTCCTGCACCACCACTTCGACAGGGAGGATTTTACTCCGTAAGGATACCTGACACCATGCACTCCACGTGAAATAACTGACTACTAGACTAACTAAAAAAAGTGTTTCCAAATCATAATCCCGACGAGTCTGCAATGCCCCATACACCCACTCTGCATAACTCATATGGGGGAGGAAGGGTATACTCAGAGCCCTCCCAACCCTCTTGTACACCTCTATATTAAAAGGGCATTGGAGTAGAAAGTGATCCATGGACTCCACCACTCCTCCACACTCCACTCTCGGGCAGCCCCGATCACTCATGGAAAGAAACTTCAAGTTGCCCTTCACATATAGTTTTCCATGAAAGGCAAGCCAAGCCTGATCCCTAAACTTCATTGGGATTCTCTCCAAATTAATCAATCGCAAACCCAACCCCAAAACCAGGCTTGGGCAATCCCTCAAGGCCAGTGGCTCACAAAAAGCAGAGCTCATGATCTGCTTCTCAAGAAGTTTCCTTGGAAGAGATCTGACTTCTCCTGCTGTTACTTGCCACTGCCGAAGCATTTTCAAACACGGGGCAACATAAGCCGGGAGCTGTTCATGCTTGACCCTCAGGCTTTTCACTGGCCCACCATTCTCCCAGTCTCACAGAAAGGGCCTAAACCAGGACTGGAAAATACCAACCCACCCAGGCGGTCTCCCTGCCAACATTTTACCAAGATTATACTTCACAAACATCAGAGAGAAAAAGACTACAGGGTTGACCATCCCTAGACCACCCTCCCGCCTAGGAAGGTAAGTCACATTCCTTTTGACAAGGTTTATTCTGTTCCCCCATAACAGCTGGAAGAAACAACTATAGATCCTGGTATAGAGAGAAACTGGCAAAACGCAAACAAAACTGACATACAGAAAAATCGGAATCAGGTAAGTCTTGATCAGATCAACCTTTTCCCTCAAGGAAAGCTGGCAACCTTTCCAGCTTGCCACCTTGGCATCGGCATTCTCCAGCCTGTTCACCCAATTTGCATGACCATAGTCACCTGGGCCGAATTCAATGCCTAGAACTCAAATTTTTTGTTGGGGCTCCGGAAAGTCATCCGGGAGAACAAAACTCTCACCTTCCACACCCATCCAGAAAGCTTCACACTTGTCCTGGTTGACCTTTGAACCTGATGCCTCTGCATACTGCCCTATCACTGAGACCACCTCCTGTGCCTCCACAGTCCCAGAAATAAAAACAGAAACATAATCAGCATAGGCCACAACCTTCAAAGGAGGCTCACCAGCGATGCCCAAAGGTACCCCACACAAAGGTCCACTCTCTAGCCTTCTAATGAAGGGGTCGATTGCAAACACATATAGCAGAGGACTCAATGGACACCCCTGACGCACACCCGAGCCGACCGCAAAGGGCTGCCTGACCCAACCATTAACCAGAGGAAAGCTTTCAGCCCCTTTGTACAAAATCTTGAGCCAATCAATGAAACCCCCCCTTCAGGCCATATTTGTCAAGAAGGAGCCACAAGTACTCATGATTAACCCGATCAAAGGCCTTAGCCTGATCCAATGTCAGCAAAAATTTACCCCAACCAGCAGCCCTACAACGCTCCAAGGCCTCCCGGACAGCTAACACTGCTGAGAAAGTACTTCTACCTTGGACCGAACAGTGCTGGTAGCGGGATAACAAACTGCCTGCAACTGGTGATAATCGCCAGAAGAAAATCTTTGCCAGTATTTTTCTATCCACATTAAGAAGGCTAATGGGGCGCCAATTTCCAATCATCGAAGGATCTTTACCCTTTGACAGAAGGATCACTGCAGATTGCCTCATGGAGGGAGGGAGAGAACCCTCATTCAAACAGCCATAAAAAACCTCTGCAAGGTAGGGAGCCAGGATCGTCTTAAAACATTTATAGAACTCGGCTGTCAAACCATCTGGCCCTGGCGTTTTCTTGATGGCTAGTTTATCAATAGCCTGGATTACCTCATCTGCAGTGATTTCATCTGTCAAATTCATCAAAGGAACATTACTTTCCAGTCCTGGTGTAGAGTCCAAAAAAACCAACATCCTTGTCCGATCAAGGTTCCTTCCTCCCAGGAGATCGGCATAGTATGACCTGACAACCTCCAGGATCCCAGACCTAGACTTCGTCAGAGAGCCTGTACTGTCCTTCAGGCCATTGACCATCTTAACTGCTATGCTCTGTTTACAGTTCTGGTAAGGGTCAGGCGAATGGTATTTCCCGTAATCCCTCTCCTGAACCAAAGAGGCATGCCGGTCATATTGATGTCTCCTAAGGAGGAGCTTCACCTCAGAGATCGCCCCAGAATCTCCTCCATTCGAAACAAGGCGGTCAAGTTTCTTCCGCAAAGGCTGGTAGGTGATATACTTATCTTGCTGCTTCTTTCTTCCTATGGCCTTGAAAAGCCCAACAGTCCGCTGTTTTACAAGCTCCCACCATTCTGACTTGCTGTTGCAAAAGTCTAGGATCGTTACCTGCGCTTGAAAAAATCCTCAAAGGATTGTCTTACTCTCTCGTCTTCCAGGAGGGCCGAATTCAATCTCCAGATACCCCTCTCCCTAGGTGGCATGTCTGGGGCATTCAGAGTCACAGATAGAATACAGTGATCAGAAAACTCCACTGCCCGACACACAGGTGCCGAAAAAGCAGAGTCTCCCTTAAAAAAAACCTATCTATCCTACTCTGACTACTACCTCGCTGAAAAGTGAACCCCGTGCTGTCTGGGCAGCGCTTAATGTGCGCATCTACCAGACCTGCTTCCCTAACTATCGCATTAATAAAAAGGGTGTCATCGCCCAGCTTATCTCTGAAACCTCTCCTGTCTTTAGACCTAGTAATGGTGTTGAAATCACCTCCAAAGATAACCTGCTGGGCCGTAAAAAAAAAAGGCTTAATCTTTGTAAAGAGGCATTTCCTGTCCCACTTCATATGGGGACCATAGATGTTAATCAGGCGCAGGTCCTGCCCCTTCACAGAGATGTCCCTATGCATCTCCCTATCTCTACCTCAATTACCCGCCGGCACGTTACCATACCAGAAAAAAGGACCGCAACTCCGCTGTAAGGCTCGGCCACAAGAGACCAAAATGAGGGGCCACGTCTCCACTCCTTCTTTGCCAGATGTATATCGGCCAGACTACTCAGATGGGTTTCTTGCAAAATCAAAATGTCAGCATCAAACTCGCTGAGCAAAAATAAGGCCATATGATGAGCACTTACTGATCTTAAGCTGGCAACATTAATGGTTGCCACTTTTAACGGAGTGGGAACTGCCATTAGGGTAGTTGAGGCAGTCGTTTCTTAGCCTGACTACTCCCTCTCCCTGGAGAACCAGCGCGCTTCGTTGCACCCTGGCACTCATCCTCCATAGAGTATGCAGAACTGAACGAGTCCCATTCATCCTCTTCATCATCAGACAGGACCTTAAACTTATTTTCCAAAGGCAAAACTTTAGGATTTAAGGTAACTGAACCCCTTTTTTTCCTTCTTTTGCCCCTCCTCCTCCTATCCTCCAACCACTCCATATCATCCTTAGACAAACCGAAATCAACAGCCTTACCACACCTATCCTCCCCTTCACCCCCCTCCCCCCCACTCCCCCTTCCCTTATCTACCACCAGGCCAGCCTCTCCACCATCCTCCCCACTCCTCTGCACCCCACGATCCTGAATAGAAACCCTGCAGCGTCGGGGGAGGGGGGTTGGCACCACACCTGACTCACCAGCCTCAGCACCTCTTGCTGCCTCTGAAATTTTAGAAGACACAGAAGGATTGGACACATTTTTGGCAACTGATACCTTACCTACAGAAGACACGGGCACACTAGGTAAACGCACAGACTGGGGAGACACAGACACATTAGGTATTGGCACAGACTGGGGCATCACAGACTGGGGAGACACATTAGGTATTGGCACAGACTGGGGCACCACAGACTGGGGAGACACATTAGGTATTGGTACAGACTCAGATGAACTCACAGGCACTCCAGCTGCTGAGCATCCTCCATGTCCAGGCGGAAAAACTCTCTCATGAGCTCAGGATTGTTGTGCATTGCCTCAGGACACTGACCGTAAGGATGTCCCACCGCATTGCACAGATTGCACCTGATAATATTACAGTCCTTTGCCAAATGTCCTATACCCTGACACAGAGAGCACTTCATCACTGGACAGGAGGATGCAAGATGTCCTTTATCTCCACACTTATTGCAGAGCTTTGGCTGGCCTGGATAGAAGATGGTCAGCCTGTCCCTTCCCAGGAAAGCTGAGGATGGCAGATGCTGGACAACATTTTCAACAACCTTTAATTTTAGCTGCACAGACCATCCCCCCGTCCATATTCCCCGATCGTCCACAATCTTTTTTAGGGGGCTCAGGACGTCTCCATACCTCCTCAACCATACAGATAAATCCCCTTGTGGTATGGATTCATTGCGGACCAAAATTGTGACTATTTTAATGAGGGGCTGGCGTGATACAAGCTTTGGGATGAGCCCTTTCCAGTCCGGCAGGCCCCTGCACACGTGTTCATACTTCTCCCAAAATATGTCCAAAGACTCCGGACGGATAAAGGACAAATCATATTCATAGGAACCTGCCGGACTGATCAGGGCGAAGATATCTGTCGGTGTAAACCCCATCTGCAGGATTTTATCGACCACTGTCCTCCTATGTGGGGGATTCCACCGCCTTCCCATTTTAACTGGACAACATTCCTCCTTTTAAACAGGGAGGAAGATAAACCATTTTCATGCTCCTTCCCTGCTTGCTGCCCCTTCCCAGAACCTGTAGCAGCAACACCAGCATAAGTTTTTCTTCCACCAGCAGCATTTGCAGTCTTGTCCTTAGACACAATCAAACCTGCTGGCAGAGAGTCTGAATCAGCTGGGATAGCAGTCTTCTGATTAGCAGAGACAGGACCCTCCCCCTCCCCGAACACACAGTTTCTTTTCTGGGATCAATCACAGTCATGGCTGCTGCAGACTCCTGGAAAGTTGTAGCACTACGGCACCCAGCATCTCCTCCACCATTTACAGGAACAGCCGCTGTGCCTGGTCCAGGCAAAGTCTCTGTATTGTCCATGGACCTCTCTGCAGACTGAAGCTGACAGTTATTAGCAGATGTTATTGCATGCTGTGTATTGTCTATGGGTCTGGGCTGACTGCCTGCAGCACTACAACCCTCAGCAAGCACATTGTCATTAAAGTTCACACCATCATCCTGCACACACACTGTACCTGCACCTTGTCTCTCCACGGGTCTTTCTTCCACAGGGCTAGGAACAGTGTCCATTTTCTCATCATCCTGGGAAACCGCATCCGGAGATGATTCAAGTTTATTGATGAAATCCAGCATGCCAGAACCTTCAACCTCCTGCTCAGATGTTCCACATTGCTGGGGAGTGAAGGGGACAGAGGCCTCCACCATTGAGGACTCAGCAGATGTCTGAGGTGTTGAAGAGCTGGGCTCATCCTCCGGGCCCACTTTCTCACTCTCTGCTGTCTGTACCTGCATCTCCTCACTGGTCTCCTCACCCTCCATGCAGGAAGCGGCTCCTCTTCTCATTTGGCTGAATCTTTCTTCATTCTTATTTTTTTCTTTAAATGTTCCACTATTCTCCTTCAGAGAACTCACCAGTTCTTTCTGCTTCTGCAGAGCTTGTTCCAGGTCTTTCAGCTCAGGCCTCAGAGCCGCTCTTTTCTTGCTGAACACTTTGGCACAAATCTGCTTTTTCTTTTTAAATTCATTTTTCAAAGCTACCAATTTCTCCTCTTCCTTCTCAATCTGCTTCAACGTTTCAACAACCCTCCGTCTAAAGGCAGACAGGGACTCATCTTTCCTTGGGCCAGGCCCAGTGTCGTCCACAGGCTGAGGCCTATCCAGGGGGCCTCCACCAGGGTCCTCCCCAGGATCCAGCATCACTCCTGGGGCAGAGGAGCAACTCTAGCCCCTGGTCTCTGGAAGCACAGGAGCAAAGGAACTAGCAACCTCACACCTCGCTGTCAAGGAGCGGAATGGCAGTTTCCAACCATCCCTGTGCAGAGTTCCCGGGTTTGTACACCCGCTGTGCCCATTATGAGGGGTTCCCACCATCCCTGTGCTGAGTTCCCGGGTCTGTACACCCGCTGTGCCCATTATGAGGGGTTCCCACCATCCCTGTGCTGAGTTCCCGGGTCTGTACACCCGCTGTGCCCATTATGAGGGGTTCCCACCATCCCTGTGCTGAGTTCCCGGGTCTGTACACCTGCTGTGCCCATTATGAGGGGTTCCCACCATCCCAGTGCTGAGTTCCCGGGTCTGTACACCCACTGTGCCCATTATGAGGGGTTCCCCTCATCCCTGTGCTGAGTTCCCGGGTCTGTACACCCGCTGTGCCCATTATGAAGGGTTCTCACCATCCCTGTGCTGAGTTCCCGGGTCTGTATACCCGCTGTGCCCATTATGAGGGGTTCCCACCATCCCTGTGCTGAGTTCCCGGGTCTGTATACCCGCTGTGCCCATTATGAGGGGTTCCCACCATCCCTGTCCTGAGTTCCCGGGTCTGTATACCCACTGTGCCTATTATGAGGGGTTCCCACCATCCCTGTGCTGAGTTTCTGGGTTTGTACACCCGCTGTGTCCATTATGAGGATTTCCCACCATCCCTGGGTCCATTTTGGTAGGGTTTCCACTCTGTAGAAAAATTATAAATGTTTTGGTCGGAGTTTTGCTTTAAGAATCGGCCAAGTGTGCTATTTAACAAACAAAAAAAAGAAATAATAACTCGGATCCTAAAGACTCATCGAGCATCTTGTAAAGATTTCCCTGCGCTCAGAATCCTCTATTTATAGACACCGGATGATCTTTGCGATCCCTCGGAGGCTGGCAGCGGCGGTCGGGAATTAATAAAGGCCATCGCAGGCTGAAGGTCGGAAAGATCATTTTATTTTTATTACAGTTATTTGGCATTTCGTTTCCTCTTGTGGCAAAGGGGGGAAAAAAAGAAGGACAAACAAGTCCGCGTTAACCCCTTCGATGCAGGAAGAAAGCCGGGAAAAGTCCGGAATAAAGTGCGATTCCGCCTTTCTGACAAACAGAGATAAGAGAGGCAGACAATCGATGAATAACCCAACTCCATGACATTGAGCATGCTTTTTTTTTTGCTAAACAAACGAAAAAAGACTGAAAATTTTGAAAAATAAAAAACTTTTTTCTGTTTTGTATATAAGTAACTTTTCTCCTTCACTGATGTGCGCTAATGAGGCTGCATTGATGGGCACTGATAGACTGCACTGATGGGCACTGATATAGGCTGCACTGATGGGCACTGATGAGGCGGCACTGATGTACTTCACCCACTTGCTGACCTGGCCTTTTCTGACACTTTTTGTTTACAAGTAAAAATCTGTATTTTTGGCTAGACAATTGCCTAAAACCCCCAAACATTATATACATTTTTTTTTTGGCAGAGACCCTGGAGAAAAAAAGGGCGATAGTTGCTCTTTTTTTAATGTCACATGGTATTTGCTCAGCGGTTTTATTAAATGCAATTTTCATACAAAAAAACATCATATATAACCCAATTCATTGGTAAGATATAAAAGATGATGTTACGCCGAGTAAATAGCTACCTAACATGTCACGCTTTAAAATTGAGCACGCTCGTGGAATGGCAAAAAACTACGGTACCTAAAAATCTCCATAGGTGACACTTTAAAAATTTTTTTTACAGGTTAACAGTTTATAAATACAGAGAAGGTCTGGTGCTAGAATTATAGCTCTCACTCTAACGTTCACGGCAATACCTCACATGTGTGGTGCGAACACCGTTTTCATATGCACGCACGACTTATGTAGACGTTCGCTTCTGCGTGTGAGCATGGAACATGGGGCGCTTTAAATGTTTTGTTTTTTTCCTATTTATTTATTTTTTACACTGTCCCTTTAGGTTTTTTTTAATCACTTTTATTCCTATTACAAGGAACGTAAACACTGCTTGTGATAGAAATAAGGGATGACAGGTCCTCTTTATGGAGAGATCTATAAGACCCCAAATCTCTCCTCTACCTTTGAAAGCAAAAGATTAAAAAAAAAAAAAAAATAGATTTTTTTGCTTTAAAAAAGAAAAGTTAACTTCCGCCTTTGACCGGAAGTGATGTCATGATGTGGCTCTGGTGCTCCGAGATCATAGAGGTGATCAGAGACGCTCTGGTCTCTGGTAACCTCTATGGCCAGCTTGGGTGAACCGTTGGATCGCTTTCCGGGCTTGCCGGTAAAAACGCGGTAAGCCTGAGAAAGACCAGAGAGCGTTGGGTGGGAGGAGGCGCACCTCTCTCGCCGCTTCTAAAGGCGATCCAGTGACAAATACCGGAGTTATGGCTTCATCCATATCCCCGGTAAACCACTTCAAAGCCGCAAAGTATATTTATGTATTGCGGCCGGCAAGTAGGGTTGCCACCTTTTCTTGAAGCCAAACCCGAACACTTTAGCGACCTGGTACACCTTTGGGTGCCCCAAGGAGAGTATTAATGTGGTGTACATAGCGTGCCGCAGTGAACAGTGGGTGTGGTGAAATTGGTCTTGCTGACATCATCGCCCTGCCCCCCCCCCCCTCCCCCAGTAATGCCGAACCTGCCCGCAGCTCTGGGGTGGCAACAGATTTGTGTGTGCCTATCTCGGTTATTTGGGGAGCCACAGCCTGGTCTGAATATTGTGTCTGGGTTGCAGTCCTCATGAAACCTGAACACATTATTCAAAACCTGGACTGTCCGGGTGAATCCCGGACAGGTGGCAACCCTACCGGCAAGTGGTTAAGGTGATCCATTGAAATTCCATTTTTCCCAGGATGCAGGGGTCCATGGAACCTGCTGAAAACAACATAGAAACGGGTTTTATTAATTTTCGGTTGATATCAGCCATGCAATTCATTTAAGGGTTAATCTCTGACGGCGTGGAAGTGGGCGCTCCTTTGCATGTTTGTAGACAGGTTCTCTTTAAGGGTGTCCAGGAGGTCGGTGTCCATTGAGGGACACAAGAAGCCACTGACCTTTGGGTTATACTGCCCTCCACAGGAGAAGAATGACTTCCTGTGTCCCAAGCAATTGATATGCTGAGTTCATCTTCATTTAGTCGCTAAAATGAGCTAAATTAAACAATCGACTTATTTTAATGTCTTTTCGCTTCTCCCAAGCAGCCAATTACAGCGAGATGATCGGAGTCTAAATGGAAAAAAATGCATCCTGCCGGCCGTTCTCTCAACAATCAATTAAAAAGCCGCCGCGGAGATCTGCAGAAAAAAAAAAATACGCCAAGAAAGGGAGATGCTGTTGCCGGGGTGAAGAATTCCCTCGGCCGGCCCGGAATCACAGCGTAATTAGTCTTAACGAGGCGCTTTATAATACAATCGGTCATTTGTCGGGGAGATTTTCAGCGGCGTTCCTTCAACATAAATGATTTATGATCTGAAGGGAAAGCTTAATAAGTTTGACCTCCATGGCGGGGTTAATTGGTGATGAATCAAGGTGCGCGCTGCATGAAACGGAACTGACGGGCGAATCGCTGCCGCGTCATCCGGGATAAAGGTTACGCTCCAAAATGAAGGCTGAGAAATGATAGAGAGGGCGGACTTCACCCAGAAAAATAACCCATTCATTATAAGAGAACCCCGACTTCAGGATCAGGAGCAGAAACCTCTGGAAAGGGAGAGGCGTGTCTGACCAGATCTGTTACTGAGTGCTGATTACAGCATGCTCTGGGGCTGACTCTGAGGACTACATATATATAATGTATACTAGTGTGTGACTGTGGGGGAGGGGACAATAGAGTGTAAGCTCCTCTGGTACAGAGACTGATGTGACTGGCTTGGTGATCTCTGTACAGCGCTGCGGTATATGTCAGAGCTATATAAATGTATAATAATAATAATAATAGAGTGTGAGTGTAGGGGAGGGGACATTAGAGTGGAATATTTTTTGTTTTATTAAAAAAGCACACAAACATATAATTCATTAATAAAAACCATATTTACACAAATATAAACAACAACTAAACAAAAACAAGCGTGCTTACATCAGAAAGTAAAGAAAAACGTTTCCTGACAAGATAACATATTTTAATGACAACAAAAGAGAGACTACAAACCCCGAACTTCAACTTAAACACAATCCAGGCTAAGAAACCTTTTGAGATTTAATCGCCATCAGGATGCGATTCCATAACCCCCCCATTAGACCCTCCCCCCACATCATTCACCCCGACTTCCACATCATTCACCTTGCATTGTGCACCAGCCACCCTCATTCCCTTCCTACCTCCCCCCCCACCATCATCATCCAATCCATCCCTCACTCCACCCCTCAGTGTCTGCCAACCTCTAGCCGCACTTCTGCCATGCCGAGGAGGAGGGGTTGGCACCACCATACACTCTGGTCCAGCACCCTCCACTGCCTTCACTACACTAGGGGAAACAATAGGTGCAGACACAGACTTGACAACCACACTTTCTGACACTGACTGGGAGACCACAAACTGTGAGTGGCCACTGACACCACAGACTGGGGGGCCACTGACACCCCAGACTGGGGGGACACTGACACCACAGACTGGGGGGACACTGACACCACAGAGGGCCTCACAGACACAGATTCTGACGGGACAGAGACACTAGGATCCACTGGTACAACCTCCGCCAACCCAGACTCTTCTCCATCCAGACGGAAAAATTCCTCCACTAACTCTGGCTTATTGTGCAAAGCCTCAGGGCACCGGCTATAAGGGTGACCAAACTTATCACATAGGTTACATTTAATGATGTTACAGTCCCTCGCCAGATGCCCCAGTCCCTGGTACAAAGAGCACTTCTCTTCTGGACATTTAGAGGAGAAATGGCCCTTGACTCCACATTTATGGCACAGCTTAGGTTGACCAGGGTAGAAGACAGTAATCCTATCTCTACCAATAAAGGCAGAGGAGGGCAAATGCTGGACCACATTCCCACACACACACTCAACCTCATTGACACTGACCACCCACCCGTTCAGATTCCTCTATCATCCACAATCTTTTTTAGTGGACACAACGTTTCACCAAACCTCCTCAACCAGACCCATAAATCCTCGGGGGGGTATAGACTCATTTCTTGTCAGGATAGTCACATTTTTTATCAAGGGCTGTCTTGAGACAACTTTAGGTACAAGCCCCTTCCAGTCCGGCTGGCCCCCATATACATGCTCAAACCGCTCCCAAAACAGATCCAGCTACTCTGGACGCACAAATGATAAATCATATTCATAGGAACCAGCCGGACTGATAAGAGCATAAATATCCTCTGCCTTAAATCCCATGGCTAAGATCTTATCCACAACCACCCTCCTGATAGGTGGAATATCTCCTCCTTCCCACCTGAGCTGTACCACATTCCTGCGTTTAATGGAAGAAGGTGCGTTAGGTGAAAGCCGCACAACTGGGTCCCTTCCACCACCAGTAGCATGACTTTAGCATAACTCCTAACTGGGACAGATGACACATTAACTGGTTGCATAGGAATATTAACTGGCTGCATACAAACCTCTGAAATCTGGTTTGGTAAATTACCCACCACTTGATCCTCCCTCCTCCCTTCCAGCACAACAGTCCCACTCACCATAGTCCCAGAAGTACCACGGATACCAGTAGTCCCATTTCAAGTAAAGTGTTCTTTTTAAAAAAAAACATTAGCTGTTTCAGATTCACACATCCCTCCTGCACTGCAGTTTCAGTGTTCATGCGACATTCCTGCTCTGCATCTTCAATGTTCATGCGACATTCCTGCTCTGCACTATTAGTGTCCCTGTGGAACCCCTCATAGCCAGCAGAAACTTCTCTGGCTGGATACATGCCATTTCTACCTGCATTCCCATGATCTTCATCTGATGAGTCGGTGCCACTCAAGGGAGATTCCATTCCTGTAATGGCCTGCCGCAATCTGCCATTTTCCTCAATCTCCTCCTGAGATGACCCAAGCCGCTGGGGTGCAGATACTGACTCAGGTGCAACAGATCCTGAGACAGGGGTAGTACTGGAGCCACCATGTGAAGCCACTTGCTTACCCCCATACATACTGTTGCCGTTGCTGTGGCATCCACCCTCTGACTGGTACTGGCACAGGCACTCTCCCTCATCTGTTGGAATCTCTCCTCATTCTCACATTTTTCTCTGAACACACCGCTACTCTCCTTCAGAGAGGCGACCAACTTCTCCTGCTTTTTTAATGCCTCTTCCAGAGACTTCAGCTTGGAGACTTCCCTCTTACTGTTTCCAGACTTACTATGCAGGGATTTCTTTTTTCTGAGATCCTCTTTCATCACAGCAAGTTTCTGTTCCTCTTTAGCAATGCGGCAAAGTCTGTTCACCACTCTATCCTGGAGGACTGGTAAGGATTCCTCTTGCATAGGGACAGGCCCAGGATCCATTGCAGCTTGAGCACATGGAGTAGGCCTCAGTGCCTCTGGAGAGCCTCCACCTTCATCTCCCCCCACCCACTGCATGGGGGCTGGGGGTTAAGCCTGCAGGACAGACCCCGGGTTGATGTTTCCTCTAGCTATGACCAAAGTAGTGTGAGCCAACAGCACCTTGCAAAACAGGGAGGGGACATTAGAGAGTAAGCTCCTCTGATACAGAGACTGATGTGATTGGCTCAGTGATTTCTGTAGAGCTCTGCAGTAATGTCAGAGCTATATAAATGTATAATAATAATAGTGTGTGACTGTGGGGGAGGGGACATTGGACTGTAAGCTCCTCTGGTACAGAGACTGATGTGATTGGCTCAGTGATCTCTGTACAGCACTGCAGTATATGTCAAAGCTATATAAATGTTGAATAATAATAATAGTGTGTGACTGTTTGGGGACATTAGAGTGTAAGCTCCTCTGGTACAGAGACTGAAGTGGAAAGATGTTCAGCCTCTGAGCATAGAGTACAGTGCCACAGACTATGTTGGCGCTATATGAAAAACTGCATTCAGACTAAAATCCAGGAACTGTACCTAACACTTCCCTAACTTACTGTCCACTATACTGTAAGTCATGGGAGGGGTAGGGATATTGGTCAAACAACCAGATAGGTATAAAATTCCCATTTTTGATGAAAGCCCCACCTACTGCGCAGTCTTACTCTTGCATTCAGCCCCCCACCCCTGCACGGCGCCCCCTATAGGCTTACCATGGTATATGGTGCTGCTGTTGCTGCTGTGATAAGACTCCACCAGGGGCGCCTGCTCCTCCGACTGCTTCATCCTGCGGGTTCGCGCCCGACCGTCCACATTAGACTGGACCATGAGGGGCTCCTGACGCTTCTTCTTCTGCTTCTGCTCTAAAAGGGCGCGCTGTGATCACAAATAAACATATATATTAATAAAGATAAAATAATAGATATAATAATAAACAGTGGTTAGACTGTCAGCTCTTCTGCCTATTGCACACAGCTCGTGTCTCTAGAAAAGATACATTTTGTGACAATCTATGGGACAATGTGGAGGAGATCATCTTCACCCTAAATTTGAGCATTAGTAATCTATCTATCTAGAAAAATGCTAAGGGCCTGGCTCTGGCATTATTTCTTTTATTCACTGCCACTGCCAGTGCTCGCTTCTTCACACTCTCTCATATCTATGCACAGGTGTGGTGCAGCAGCTATCGGTCCTGGGATTGTGCACAGGTGTGGTGCAGCAACTATAGGGCCAGGGATTGTGCACAGGTGTGGTGCAGCAGCTATCGGGCCAGGGATTGTGCACGGATGTGGTGCAGCAGCTATCGGTCCAGGGATTGTGCATGGGTGTGGTGCAGCAGCTATTGGTTCATAGATTGTGCACAGATGTGGTGCAGCAACTATTGGTCCAAGGATTGTGCACAGGTGTGGTTCAGCAGCTATTGGTCCAGGGATTGTGCACAGGTGTGGTGCAGCAGCCATTGGTCCAGGAATTGTGCACAGGTATGGTGCAGCAGCTATTGGTCCAGGGATTGTGCACAGGTGTGGTGCAGCAGCTACTGGTCCAGGGATTGTGCACAGGTGTGGTACAGAAGCTATTGGCCCAGGAATTGTACACAGGTTTGGTGCAGCAACTATTGGTCCAGGGATTTTGCCCAGGTGTGGTGCAGCAGCTATCGGCCAGGGATTGTGCACAGGTGTGGTTCAGCAACTATTGGTCCTGGGTTTGTGCACAGGTGTGGTGCAGCAACTATAGGGCCAGGGATTGTGCACAGGTGTGGTGCAGCAGCTATCGGGCCAGGGATTGTGCACAGATGTGGTGCAGCAGCTATCGGTCCAGGGATTGTGCACGGGTGTGGTGCAGCAGCTATTGGTTCATAGATTGTGCACAGATGTGGTGCAGCAACTATTGGTCCAGGGATTGTGCACAGGTGTGGTGCAGCAGCTATTGGTCCAAGGATTGTGCACAGGTGTGGTGCAGCAGCTATTGGTCCAGGGATTGTGCACAGGTGTGGTGCAGCAGCCATTGGTCCAGGAATTATGCACAGGTATGGTGCAGCAGCTATTGGTCCAGGGATTGTGCACAGGTGTGGTGCAGCAGCTACTGGTCCAGGGATTGTGCACAGGTGTGGTACAGAAGCTATTGGCCCAGGAATTGTGCACAGGTTTGGTGCAGCAACTATTGGTCCAGGGATTTTGCCCAGGTGTGGTGCAGCAGCTATCGGCCAGGGAGTGTGCACAGGTGTGGTTCAGCAACTATTGGTCCTGGGTTTGTGCACAGGTGTGGTGCAGCATCTATCGGGCCAGGGATTGTGCACAGGTGTGGTACAGAAGCTATTGGCCCAGGAATTGTGCACAGGTTTGGTGCAGCAACTATTGGTCCAGGGATTTTGCACAGGTGTGGTGCAGCAGCTATTGGCCCAGGGGTTGTGCACAGGTGTAGTACAGAAGCTATTGGCCCAGGAATTGTGCACAGGTGTGGTGCAGCAACTATTGGTCCTGGGATTTTGCACAGGTATGGTGCAGCAGCTATTGGTCCAGGGATGTTGCACAGGTGTGGTGCAGCAGCTATCAGCCCAGGGATTGTGCACCTGTGTGGTGCAGCAGCAATTGGTCCAGAGATTGTGCACAAGTGTGGTGCAGCAGCAATTGGCCCAGGGATTGTGCACAGGTGTGGTGCAGAAGCTATTGATCCAGGGATTGTGCACAGGTGTGGTGCAGAAGCTATTGATCCAGGGATTGTGCACAGGTGTGGTGCAGCAGCTATTGGTCCTGGGTTTGTGCACAGGTGTGGTGCAGCAGCTATCGGTCCAGGGATTGTGCACAGGTGTGGTACAGAAGCTATTGGCCCAGGAATTGTGCACAGGTGTGGTGCAGCAACTATTGGTCCAGGGATTTTGCACAGGTGTGGTGCAGCAGCTATTGGTCCAAGGATTGTGCACAGGTGTGGTGCAGCAGCTATCGGTCCAGGGATTGTGCACAGGTGTGGTGCAGCAGCAATTGGTCCAGAGATTGTGTACAAGTGTGGTGCAGCAGCAATTGGCAGAGGATTTGTGCACAGGTGTGGTGCAGCAGCTATTGGTCCAGAGATTGTGCACAAGTGTGGTGCAGCAGCAATTGGCAGAGGGTTTGTGCACAGGTGTGGTGCAGCAGCTATTGGTCCAGGAATTGTACACAGGTGTGGTGCAGTAAGTATTGGTCCAGGGATTGTGCACAGGTGTGGTGCAGCAGCTATTGGTCCAGGGATTGTGCACAGGTGTGGTGTGCTGTCAATACAGGAGCAATTGAATGCCTTATCTGACAAAGAACACCTCCCAGCAGTGTTTAAATACAGTCCTATAGGAAGCCCTGATGAAGGGGGATTGTTGGCTACCGAAACCCGTTGGGCAAATTGCATCTTTCAATTGTCACATTGCTATCAGCAGTAAATGGTCATGGACTCCTAAAATGACTGTCTGGTGCTCTTTCTATCAATTTAGGAGGCCTTCCCCCCCCCGGGGAGGTGCTTTCTTTGTGGTAGAACTGCTGATGTTACATCATCAAGCCCAATCAACACCTTCTGATTGGCGGATATAAGATCTGAGTCCAGCGTCCCACATCTACCGCCTTGTGCAGTTTTATATATATATATATATATATATATATATATATATATATATACCCTGTTTCCCCAAAAATAAGACCTAGCGTGATTATCAGTGATGGCTATGACCTATATGTCCGTCAATATGATAGACCAGTAGAAAGGTTGGAGATGAGAGAGGGCGGGGCCAAGGTCATAATTTACAGGGAAAGTCAAGATTTCCATAAAAATTTAGCTTACAATAACTCTGATTTGATAATCATTTTAACAGTCAGTTTTCACTGAACTTTATACCTGCTATTCGATATTTTTTTATATATTTAAAATACTTTGGGCTGCCCAAATTTGTGACCTGCGGATAATAATCCATCATAGTAAGATAAAGATGAAGAATACTCCAATTTATAGTCCAAGTCTCTGTAACAGATGAGGCGCCCCCTAGTGGTGAAATGGAGGAATGAGATAATGAAGGTCTCTCCAATGTCATCGACTCACCTGTCTGTCAAGTTTCTGCTGCCGAAGACTACTACTCTCATCATCCAGGACACTGCGAATAGAAAGAGAGACATAATATTGAGTGATTGCAGACAGAAGCCGCATTCCAGACACACTGCAACAATGTTACAAGTTTTCCATTCCAACCATACAGATTGATGGAGACCCCCGAATGCTGCATAAGAATGACACAAACTCACAGCTACTGCTCAGTGTTCAGCCTCAATACATTTATCATGACTTACGCTCTAATGTCTCCTCCCCCACAGTCAAACACTATTTTTATTATACATTTATATAGCTCTGACATATACCGCAGTGCTGTACAGAGATCACTGAGCCAATTACATCAGTCTCTGCACCAGAGGAGCTTACACTCTAATGCCCCCCCCCCCACAGTCACACACTATTATTATTATACATTTATATAGCTCTGACATATACTGCAGTGCTGTACAGAGATCACTGAGCCAGTCACATCAGTCTCTGTACCAGAGGAGCTTACACTCTAATGTCTCCTCCCCCACAGTCACATCAGTCTCTGTACAGAGGAGCTTACACTCTAATGTCTCCTCCCCCACAGTCACATCAGTCTCTGTACAGAGGAGCTTACACTCTAATGTCCCCTCCCCCACAGTCACATCAGTCTCTGTACAGAGGAGCTTACACTCTAATGTCCCCCTCCCCCACACACACTATTATCAGCCCTCAAAAATTCCACTCGCCTGTTCGCATTTTGCGAGTGGAATTTAGCGGAGGGCGAGTGATGAGCAGGGGCTGACCAGGCTGACAGTTTCCTGACTGATCGCTTCTGGCAGAAGCGGTGCGGCCCATCAGAGTGGCCTGGAGGGGGGGTTCCCTGCCCCCGAGCCACTCTGATGTCCTGTAAAAAAGCCAGCACCCTCTGTGCTCTGCTCCCCGTGTAGGACGTGCTCCCCCTGTAGGACGTGCTCCCCCTGTAGGATGTGCTCCCCTGTACAATGTGCTCTTTCTGTACAATGTGCTCTCCCTGTAGGATGTGCTCCCCCTGTAGGATGTGCTCCCCCTGTAGGATGTACTCCCCCTGTAGGATGTACTCCCCCTGTAGGATGTACTCCCCCTGTAGGGTGTGCTCCCCCTGTAGGATGTGCTCCCCCTGTAGGACGTACCCCCCCTGTAGGATGTGCTCCCCCTGTAGGACATACCCCCCCTGTAGGATGTGCTCCCCCTGTACAATGTGCTCTCCCTGTAGGATGTGCTCCAACTGTACGATGTGCTCCCCCCGTACGATGTGCTCCCCCTGTACGATGTGCTCCCCCTGTACGATGTACTCCCCCTGTAGGATGTGCTCCCCCTGTACGATGTACTCCCCCTGTACGATGTACTCCCCCTGTAGGATGTACTCCCCCTGTAGGATGTACTCCCCCTGTAGGATGTGCTCCAACTGTACGATGTGCTCCCCCCGTACGATGTGCTCCCCACTGTAGGGATTTTGCAAAAGCATTTGACACCGTTCCCCATAAACGTTTACTGTACAGTGTAAGGTTCGTTGGCATGGACCATAGGGTGAGTACATGGATTGAAAACTGGCTACAAGGGCGTGTTCAGAGGGTGGTGATAAATGGGGAGTACTCGGAATGGTCAGGGGTGGGTAGTGGGGTTCCCCAGGGTTCTGTTCTGGGACCAATCCTATTTAATTTGTTCATAAACGATCTGGAGGATGGGATAAACAGTTCAATCTCTGTATTTGCAGACGATACTAAGCTAAGCAGGGCAATAACTTCTCCGCAGGATGTGGAAACCTTGCAAGAAGATCTGAAAAAATGAATGGGGGAGGGGCGACTACATGGCAAATGTGGTTCAATGTAGAAAAATGTAAAATAATGCATTTGGGTGGTAAAAATCTGAATGCAATCTATAGACTGGGGGGAGAACCTCTGGGGGGGATCTAGGATGGAAAAGGACCTGGGGGGTCCTAGTAGATGATAGGCTCAGCAATGACATGCAATGCCAAGCTGCTGCTAACAAAGCAAACAGAATATTGGCATTAAAAAGGGGATCAACTCCAGAGATAAAACGATAATTCTCCCGCTCTACAAGACTCTGGTCCGGCCGCACCTGGAGTATGCTGTCCAGTTCTGGGCACCAGTCCTCAGGAAGGATGTACTGGAAATGGAGCGAGTACAAAGAAGGGCAACAAAGCTAATAAAGGGTCTGGAGGATCTTAGTTATGAGGAAAGGTTGTGAGCACTGAACTTATTCTCTCTGGAGAAGAGACGCTTGAGAGGGGATATGATTTCATTGTATAAATACCGGACTGGTGACCCCACAATATACAAATACCGGACTGGTGACCCCACAATAGGGAGAAAAGTTTTTTGCGGAAGTGAGTTTAACAAGACTCGTGGCCAGTCATTAAAATTAGAAGAAAAGAGGTTTAACCTTAATCTACGTAGAGGGTTCTTTACTGTAAGAGCGGCAAGGATGTGGAATTCCCTTCCACAGGCGGTGGTCTCAGTGGGGAGCATTGATAGCTTCAAGAAACTATTAGATAATCACCTGAATGACCACAACATACAGGAATATACAATGTAATACTGACACATAATCACACACATAGGGCGGACTTGATGGACTTGTGTCTTTTTTCAACCTCACCTACTATGTAATACTATGTATCTATGAAGACCAGTATACTATGTAACTATGTAACTCTCCCAGTTTCACTCAGAATGTATCTCCAGCTGTTAGTGAATAGAGAGCCGCCCCCCCACCCCCCCGACACCTCGACAATGGTGCGATTGAGAAGCACAGCTGTGCACGCATGTTTATCCTCGCGCTAAGGACGATCGAGAGACAATCTGGAACAGAACTCGGGGACTTTTGGCAACAACTTTCAGAACTGAACAAATTCTGACAGGAACATAATGAGGGAGAATTATACATCCCATAATCCTACAAATCACAAGAATTGTAGCTGATAATACACGGCTCTGTGCTGAGTAACTTTTCTTATATCTCCTAATGGTAACCTGGGAGGAGTATTAAGAATGCCCCACGTTTCCACGCTCCACACGGGGCTCCCTATTCATTTCAATGGGCTGCCCTACACGCAGCAAAGTAGCTCACGTACCTTTTTTTGCCACATTGAACCTTGCGTGCTCCTAACCACGTCTTTTTGCTGAGTTTTTCCGCTCTGGAATCGCGGCAAAATGTGCGACACAGTGCCATTATTTCTTAAACGCACCCCAAATAGTGCGATTTTGTGCGATTGTCATGCGGCAAAACAAGCAACGCCAAACGCACCTTGCTCAGTGCCAAAATTTGGTGCGTGAACTTCTTCGTCGTGTTTTTAGATTGGAAGGAGGCCCGCTCAAAATGAAAAGTGCCATGTAAATGAGCAAAAAATGCGAGGTTGCTCGGGTATGGGGCGGGGCCTAATATGGTGTTTAATGTAGGAATAACACAATTAAAACAAGAAAATAAATGACAAAAATGACAGCCTGACAAAACTCTTCTCAGGAGAATACAAATCACAACACAAAATGAAACAATGTCAGGAATGAAATACAAATGTAACAAAATGAAAGTCCATCAAATCTTCAGGAGCCGATCCGATACACCGGAGTCCACTCCACGTATTTCCTCCACATAAAACGCATCACTTTTTGTTTTCGGCTCCATTCACACCTGATTCATCCCGATTTCAAAGCGCTGCCAAACACGGGACGCGGTTGCGATGCCATTACTTTTAACGGCACCCCAATTGCGCAGCGATTTTGCCACAATTGTTGCACGGTAAATCGTGCTGCAATCACAACGCGCGTCTCTCGTCGCTCAAAAAGGAACATGGGCTTTTTTTGGACAACTGCGGCGCAATTTGCTGCATGTGCAATGCGAAAAACGCGGCGAGATTGGGGTGCCATTGGAATTAATGGCATCGCAAACGCGTCCTGTGTTTTGCAGTGATTTGAAATCGGCTAATTCTGCCCGGGATCGGATGTGAACGGAGCCTTAGGTGTGTTATTCATACATTTATGCTGCATTAGGGGCTTTTTGTTGTTTTACATGTTTATAAATTTGTTTTTTTGTCTTGGTTTTTGAATTCAGCAGCTATTAAAGTGGTTGTAAACCTTCATACACCACCTTTACCTACAGGTGAGCCTATAATAAGGCACATGCGCACTGAAGAAACGGCCCAGCCGAGCTGTTTCTTCAGGAGCTGTGCATGACCGGTGGCTCCAGTGCGCATGCGCGAGAGTGACGTCATCGCGGTTCCGGCCAATCACAGCCCCGGAGACTGCGAACCCGAAAATAACTCCAGAAGACATTTCACCGGTCACAGCGGTGTGCGGGGACCGCTGCCAGAGCTTCGTTGTAAGGTAAGTATTTCATAATGAGCTAGTATGTGATGTGATGTGATGCGATGCGATGTGATGTGATGTGATGCGATGCGATGCGATGTGATGTGATGCGATGCATACTAGCTCATTATGTCTCTGTCTTGCAGGTTTTTATTTTTTTACTTTTTCTCAGTTTACAATCACTTTAATAGGTCATGTCTATTTACAGGAGCGTGAGGATTTAGGAAAGTTCTTAGGTTCGGGGTGTGTTTTTTTTATTTTTGTAGGTCAGGATTGGGGCTATTTATTTGTATTTTTCATTTATTATCTATTAATGGAGAAGATGAGGAATTTTATCCTTCTATGGTTACTCAGTGACCATTTGGCAATATCAGTGCAGTGATTGGCCTCAGGTGATACACAGAGATGAAACAAATCCTCCTACGTAAGTTGTACCTGTTTATCTGCAGTCTTCTCTTTCTCTACATCCGTTCAAAGTGCAGAATTTCTAAAGCTTGTCTGAGAGTTCAGAAAAAAGGGGGCGGAGAGCTGAAATTACAATCTGCAGAGCGCAGCGAGGAGAGTGCTGGCAGCTGATTGGATTGAAGGCACCCCCCCCCCACACACACACACACACGAACAGAGCTATGACTGTCAATCGCAGGCTGTGTGCTGGAGGTCCCTCCCCTTTCACAACATGCCGCATGCTCCCAGCACAAAGACAGATATAAAAATATGCAGCCCCACAGAAAAAAGCCCAGTGCAGTGGGGTCGCATATTTGCGTATGCTTGGCACCAAGGGGTTAAGCAGACCACAGACTCGTCGAAATCCAAATGAAAATTCACGGCCATTTGTTTTTCACATCAATAGTGTGCAAGTTGTGACACGCGATTTTCATGTCGCAATCAAAAGTATCTGAACCAACATGCTGGATTTTGTTTTGAAAAATTAAACAAATTATGGCACAATTGGAGCCATTTTCAATCGCCAAAACATTGGGTTCTCGGCTCGTCTATGACTGGCCTTAGGCTCCATCCCCATCTTTCCTCAGTGTAGGGTATATAGGGGTCTATTTCCCAGCTTTCCTCAGTGTATGGTATGTATATATAGGGGTCTATTTCCCAGCTTTCATCAGTATGGGGTATATAGGGATCTATTTCCCAGATTTCCTCACTGTAGGGTATATAGGGGTCTATTTCCCAGCTTTCCTTAGTGTAGGGTATATAGGGCTCTATTTCCCAGCTTTCCTCAGTATGGGGTATATAGGGGTCTATTTCCCAGCTTTCCTCAGTATGGGGTATATAGGGGTCTATTTCCCAGCTTTCCTCAGTGTAGGGTATATAGGGGTCTATTTCCCAGCTTTCCTCAGTGTAGGGTATATAGGGGTCTATTTCCCAGCTTTCCTTAGTGTAGGGTATATAGGGCTCTATTTCCCAGCTTTCCTCAGTATGGGGTATATAGGGGTCTATTTCCCAGCTTTCCTCAGTATGGGGTATATAGGGGTCTATTTCCCAGCTTTCCTCAGTGTAGGGTATATAGGGGTCTATTTCCCAGCTTTCCTCAGTGTAGGGTATATAGGGGTCTATTTCCCAGCTTTCATCAGTATAGGGTATATAGGGGTCTATTTCCCAGCTTTCATCAGTATGGGGTATATAGGGGTCTATTTCCCAGCTTTCCTCAGTGTAGGGTATATAGGGGTCTATTTCCCAGCTTTCCTCAGTGTAGGGTATATAGGGGTCTATTTCCCAGCTTTCCTCAGTATAGGGTATATAGGGGTCTATTTCCCAGCTTTCCTCAGTGTAGGGTATATAGGGGTCTATTTCCCAGCTTTCCTCAGTGTAGGGTATATAGGGGTCTATTTCCCAGCTTTCATCAGTATAGGGTATATAGGGGTCTATTTCCCAGCTTTCATCAGTATGGGGTATATAGGGGTCTATTTCCCAGCTTTCCTCAGTGTAGGGTATATAGGGGTCTATTTCCCAGCTTTCCTCAGTGTAGGGTATATAGGGGTCTATTTCCCAGCTTTCCTCAGTGTAGGATATATAGGGGTCTATTTTTCAGCTTTCCTCAGTGTAGGGTATATAGGGGTCTATTGCCGAGCTTTCATCAGTATGGGGTATATAGGGGTCTATTTCTCAGCTTTCCTCAGTGTAGGGAATATAGGGGTCTATTTCCCAGCTTTCCTCTCTATGGGGTATACAGTATAGGATTCTTTATTTTCATCCATGTGACTGTAATTTGTTAATCTCATTGGACTCTGCTGATAATAAATGTCCTTTTATTTCCATAAGGATTCTTATCCAGGTGGGCGGGTTGGGTTTGTACAAGGGATGCACCGATACCATTTTTTTTTTAAACAAATACTGATACTTTTTTAATACTCGCCGACACCAATTGCCGATACCTACCGCACCTGTTTTGTTCATACTTTAGCTGCCAGCAATGGAACAAAGCATTGAAAAGTGATTTATAAATTAAATACATTTTTTTTTTAAATGTTGCACTTTTTTCAATTTGAAACATGTAAATATATGTTAAAGGTGTGGAAATATTAACTAACAAAGCAAACAAAGAAAAAAAAAATTTAATAGTTTAGAAAATAGAAGAGAACAAAAAAAAAAAACAGCAGGAAAATAATAATTAAATGGAAGAGAATAAGGAGTTAATTAAGGCGGATTATGGTAATATAAGGGTTAGTAAAGCGTTAAACAGGGGAACATATGTTTAATTTTTTTACTTGACAGGTTGCTTCAAACTGACTTAAAGCGGGGGTCCACCTATCTATCGTTTTTTTTTTTTTAGTTCATTCACAAACTTTTCTTCTCAGCATTACATACTCACATATTGTGTGTAATATGTCCGCCTGTGTCAGATTTCGTCGGAAAGAATAACTTATATTATTCACTGCAGGCGGTTTCCATCTTCATTGTGGGCATTTGAAGCCCACAAGCATTTATTTCCTGGATGTGGTGAATGCTGTGCTCCCAGCATTCACCGCTCGTTCCCGCACATGCTCAGTGGCATCCTGGGAAGCCTGAGACTAGCTCCCAGGAGTCTGGGAGAGGCTAGAAACACGCCTACTCCCACGGGAGGAGAACCAGGAAGTGCAAAGAAGAATAGAAAAATAAAAGGTAATTACGGCGATTTAAATTTTTTTAAACGGCATGTCAGCATCTAGGCAAGGAAGAGAATACATACAGATATTGTTTAAAATTTGGGTGGAACCCCGCTTTAATCTGTAGATGAATAAACAGAAAGATACAAAAAGAAACAATGTTACTTTTTATAGTTCTGTCTCAGCAGAGCAATGTTGTTGATAAACACGGGACTTCCTTTACACTTCAACTGTCAACAGGGGAACCCCACTGAATGAGTCATTGGTTGCTAAGGACGCGGCGGTACCGCTCCCTAACAACCGATAATTGCCGGGTTTTTTTTTTTTTACATTTTATTTTTTACATTTCAGCTGTCGGTGGGGGTATCCTGCTGAAAGAACTGAGCCTGAAAGTATTGGTTTCAGGGTATCGGAGCATTTGTACGAGTACCGATACTCATGTAAATGCTTATTATTGGCACCAATACCGGTTTCGGTGCAGCCCTAGTTGGTACAATAAGCCGCGTGTCTGGAATGTTCATAGAATTCCGTCTTTTTCAATCTTTCTAACAGGAAGAACCTCATAAAGATCCCCCTGGGAGCTCCGCTAATGACTATAATTATATCTGAACAGTAAATTGCGGATATAAGAATTAATAGAGGAATACGGAATGTGGTGTACTTAGTGCATTTCAAATCAAACGCTGCTCTATGAGATAAACCTGTTAGCGGTGATAATAATGAATTAATAATGACCAGGAAAGGAATACAGACCATGGAAATGATCGTACTTTCTCCCGTTGTTGGTCAATGTAGTGCTGCTTACATTGGTGGTCAATGAAGTTTCCAATTACATCAGTGATCAGTGTAAAGCCCAGTGGCGGCCGCTCCATAAGGGGCGCCAACCCCCCCAATACATGGGTCCAGCCCCCTGATCTACATGCAGGGTGCCGGACGAACTGATTCCAATGGACTGGGTGTTTTTTTAAGCACGTGATTAAAGCCAGAGGCTCTAATAGGCTTAAAAAAAAGGTGGGCTCGGGGCGCAGAGCATTTCTCCCTGATCCCACCCAGTTGTGTGACAATAGCGGATGAATATTCGCTATTCTGCCTCATTCGCCTCCCGGCCAATCAGGAAGCCCCTATTGGCCAGGGAGTCTTAGGACTGCCTGGCCAATCGTGTCTCAGGACACACTTCCTGTTTGGCTGGAAGGAGAAGAAGGACAATATCTACTGTTTGCTCACTGGAGCCGCCCCAGCTCTTCCTTCTCCCAGCCTCCATGACTCCATAAGAAAAGGCAACCTCTAGTGTGGGGGGGTGTTAGTTTGTGCCCCCTCAAAATAGTGAGCACCAGCCACCACTGGTAATGCCTCTTTATATTTGTGGTAAGGTAGAGGCAGACCCCCCTTACCTTGTTGATCAGTGTAGTTCACCCTCAAATTAGAGGGCAGTTGGAGACTGTGAAGGTGGCCCCGTTACATTGGTGATCAGTGAGAAGAATGTTCCTTACATTGGTGATCAGTGAGAAGAATGTTCCTTACATTGGTGATCAGTGAGAAGAATGTTCCTTACATTGGTGATCAGTGAGAAGAATGTTCCTTACATTGGTGATCAGTGAGAAGAATGTTCCTTACATTGGTGATCAGTGGGAAGAATGTTCCTTACATTGGTGATCAGTGAGAAGAATGTTCCTTACATTGGTGATCAGTGAGAAGAATGTTCCTTACATTGGTGATCAGTGAGAAGAATGTTCCTTACATTGGTGATCAGTGGGAAGAATGTTCCTTACATTGGTGATCAGTGAGAAGAATGTTCCTTACATTGGTGATCAGTGAGAAGAATGTTCCTTACATTGGTGATCAGTGGGAAGAATGTTCCTTACATTGGTGATCAGTGAGAAGAATGTTCCTTACATTGGTGATCAGTGAGAAGAATGTTCCTTACATTGGTGATCAGTGAGAAGAATGTTCCTTACATTGGTGATCAGTGAGAAGAATGTTCCTTACATTGGTGATCAGTGAGAAGAATGTTCCTTACATTGGTGATCAGTGAGAAGAATGTTCCTTACATTGGTGATCAGTGGGAAGAATGCTCCTTACATTGGTGATCAGTGAGAAGAATGCTCCTTACATTGGTGGTCAGTGAGAAGAATGTTCCTTACATTAGTGATCAGTGAGAAGAATGTCCCTTACATTGGTGATCAGTGAGAAGAATGTTCCTTACATTGGTGATCAGTGGGAAGAATGTTCCTTACATTGGTGATCAGTGAGAAGAATGTTCCTTACATTGGTGATCAGTGAGAAGAATGTTCCTAACATTGGTGATCAGTGAGAAGAATGTTCCTTACATTGGTGATCAGTGAGAAGAATGTTCCTTACATTGGTGATCAGTGAGAAGAATGCTCCTTACATTGGTGATCAGTGGGAAGAATATTCCTTACATTGGTGATCAGTGAGAAGAATGTTCCTTACATTGGTGATCAGTGAGAAGAATGTTCCTTACATTGGTGATCAGTGAGAAGAATGCTCCTTACATTGGTGATCAGTGAGAAGAATGTTCCTTACATTGGTGATCAGTGAGAAGAATGTCCCTTACATTGGTGATCAGTGAGAAGTTCCTTACATTGGTGATCAGTGGGAAGAATGTTCCTTACATTGGTGATCAGTGAGAAGAATGTCCCTTACATTGGTGATCAGTGAGAAGAATGTCCCTTACATTGGTGATCAGTGAGAAGTTCCTTACATTGGTGATCAGTGGGAAGAATGTCTCTTACATTGGTGATCAGTGAGATGAATGTTCCTTACATTGGTGATCAGTGAGAAGAATGTTCCTTACATTGGTGATCAGTGAGAAGAATGTCCCTTACATTGGTGATCAGTGAGAAGTTCCTTACATTGGTGATCAGTGGGAAGAATGTTCCTTACATTAGTGATCAGTGGGAAGAATGTTCCTTATTAGGTACACCTGTTCAATTGCTTGGTAACACAAATTGCTAATCAGCCAATCAGAATGGGGGAAGAAAGGGGATCTCTGTGACTTTGAACGTGGCATGGTTGTTGGTGGCAGACGGGCCGGTCTGAGTATTTCTGGGATTTTAACACACAACCATCTCTCAGGTTTACAGAGAATGGTGGGAAAAAGAGAAAATATCCAGTGAGCGGCAGTTGTGTGGAGGAAAATGCCTTGTTGAGGTCAGAGGAGAATGGGCAGACTGGTTCCAGATGATAGAAAGACAACAGTAACTCAAATAACCTCTTGTTACATCCAAGGTATGCAGAATACCATCTCTGAACGCACAACACAGCAGCAGAAGACCACACCGGGTGCCACTCCTGTCATCTAAGAACAGGAAACTGAGGCTACAATTGGCACAGGATCACCAACATTGGACAATAGAAGATTGGAAAAACGTAGCCTGGTCTGATGAGTCTGGATTTCAGCTTCGACATTCAGATGGTGGGGTCAGAATTTGGCACATGGATCCATCCTGCCTTGTATCACCGGTTCAGGCTGGTGGTGGAGGTGTAATGGTGTGGGGGATGGGGTATCACCAGTTCAGGCTGGTGGTGGGGGTGTAATGGTGTGGGGGATGGGATATCACCGGTTCAGGTTGGTGGTGGGGGTGTAATGGTGTGGGGGATGAGGTATCACCGGTTCAGGCTGGTGGTGGGGGTGTAATGGTGTGGGGGATGGGATATCACTGGTTCAGGCTGGTGGTGGGGGTGTAATGGTGCGGGGGATGGGATATCACTGGTTCAGGCTGGTGGTGGGGGTGTAATGGTGCGGGGGATGGGATATCACTGGTTCAGGCTGGTGGTGGGGGTGTAATGGTGCGGGGGATGGGATATCACTGGTTCAGGCTGGTGGTGGGGGTGTAATGGTGCGGGGGATGGGATATCACTGGTTCAGGCTGGTGGTGGGGGTGTAATGGTGCGGGGGATGGGATATCACTGGTTCAGGCTGGTGGTGGGGGTGTAATGCTGTGGGGGATGGGATATCACCGGTTCAGGCTGGTGGTGGGGGTGTAATGCTGTGGGGGATGGGATATCACCGGTTCAGGCTGGTGGTGGGGGTGTAATGCTGTGGGGGATGGGATATCACCGGTTCAGGCTGGTGGTGGGGGTGTAATGGTGTGGGGGATGGGGTATCACTGGTTCAGGCTGGTGGTGGGGGTGTAATGGTGTGGGGGATGGGGTTTAAACACGACGACCTACCTGAGTATTGTTGCTGACCATGTCCATCCCTTCATGACTACAGTGTCCCCATCTTCTGATGGCTCCTTCCAGCAGGATAATGCACCATGTCACAAAGCTCCAATCATCTCACCACTGGACAATGAGGTCACTGTCCTCCAACCCGCTACTAGCAAGAGGACCTAATAAAGGGGGTCCAACCTGCTACTAGCAAGGGGGACCTAATAAAGGGGGTCCAACCCGCTACTAGCAAGGGGACCTAATAATGGGGGTCCAACCTGCTACTAGCAAGGGGAACCTAATGAAGGGGGTCCAACCTGCTACTAGCAAGGGGGACTTAATAAAGGGGGTCCAACCTGCTACTAGCAAGGGGGACTTAATAAAGGGGGTCCAACCTGCTACTAGCAAGGTGGACCCAATAAAGGGGGTCCAACCCGCTACTAGCAAGGGGGACCTAATAAAGGGGGTCCAACCTGCTACTAGCAAGGGGGACCCAATAAAGGGGGTCCAACCCGCTACTAGCAAGGGGGACCTAATAAAGGGGGTCCAACCTGCTACTAGCAAGGGGGACCTAATAAAGGGGGTCCAACCCACTACTAGCAAGGGGGACCTAATAAAGGGGGTCCAACCCGCTACTAGCAAGGTGGATCCAATAAAGGGGGTCCAACCCGCTACTAGCAAGGGGACCTAATAAAGGGGCCGGTGAGCATATATTGAGGCCCCAAATAGGAGCGACGCGGTTTGCATTGAGACTGAATGCGTTTCATGGTGGTGAGTGAGACATGCAGTCGATTTTGTCTTTTTCTCAGTAGAGAGAAGTGGAATCTTTAATGAAGGAGTTTATTTATTGATCGATCCTAAAAGCTCCTCTTGTCTTCCCAATCTCAAACATTGGCCGCCTCACATGGCGCAGACGGAAGACGGCACACAAAGACCAAACCGCAGGATGAGGTCAGGCGTGAATTGATGACTCCTCACACACAGATATCTAGTCTCCGGCGACACCTGCTAGACAAACGGGGCAAAGAGTCCGATCCAAGAGGGGAGCAGACCCTCACAGACCCTCACAGAGCTCCATTCATAGGGGAGATCCTGAGGGGCCCTTTAAGAAGCGTCGCTCTTCCGTTCAGACAGACGTGGGGACCGATGGCTTCGCCAGGCTGAATAATGGGCGCTGATGAAAAGGCTGGAGGAGAAGGGTGCTACATGTCCCCCCCACATCGTGTCCCCCCCCACATCATCACCCCCCCCCCCCCCACATCGTTCCCCACACACATCACTGCTTCTGGAAAGATTCAATAAAAAGCTGGTGAATCTGTTCACCTGCAGAGATTCACCCAACATAATTTGCAGGGATTCATACCCCCCCCCCACCTTTGTAGGAGAAAGAAAAGCAGCTTGGGGTGTGGGGGGCTGAAACCACCATCCTTATCAATGAATGTGGATCTACAATAATGAAGTCTTCATAGTGATCAATAACTAATCACTGATAAAATCAGGAATCTGAACGCGGTGACAGAGATTGTAACATTCGCCATAAATACAGCAAACCTCACCGAGATCCAGATTGGGTGTAAGAGGGACTCTGAGGGGGGACTCTGTGGGGGACTCTGAGGGGGACTCTGAGGGGGACTTTGAGGGGGACTCTCATATAAGGGGGGAGTTGAATGTAATGGGGTCTCCAATGTAAGGAAGGACATTGATGGTAATCTCATATAAAAAGCGGCTGCCATGTTGCATTGTGAACACAGGAGGTCGGCCGCTGGGCACAGGCACCGTTCTCTGATTGGACGCAGTGGAGAGGCGGGGCGGTGACATCACACTGTCCCATGGGTTAGGTGGCACAAATGACATTCCTTGCTCCAGGCGCTGACAACCCCACACTACGCTACTTGTGCTGTGGGAGGCTCCGCCCCCATCCACACTGTCAGTGTGGAAATAGAGCAACTCTCTTTGCTTCTGTCTGTGGTGGAAGGAAAGAAAATCGAATCTACGGGCTGCTTCACTACTTCAATGCCGGGCACTTATACCCCTTCCTGCCCAGGACAATTTTCAGCTTTCAGCGCTGTCGCACTTTGCGCGGTCATGCTACACTGTACCCAAACTAAATTTTTATCATTTTGTTCCCACAAATAGAGCTTTTCTTTTGGTGGTATTTGATCACCTCTGGGATTTTTATTTTCTGGTAAACAAAAAAAAGACAGAAAATTTGAAAAAAAAAAGTTTTTTGTTTCTGTTATAAAACTTTGTAAATAACTATGTTTTCTCCTTAACTGATGGGCACTGATGGGCACCGATGAGGTGGCACTGATGGGCACTGATGATGGGCACTAATATGCGGCACTGTTGGGGCACTGATAGGCGGCACTGATATGCAGCACTGATGGGTACACATAGGCGGCACTGATGGGCACTAAAAGGCGGCACTGATGGGCACTGATGGGCACTGATAGGCGGCACGAATGGGCACTGATAGGCAGCATGGATGGGCACTGATGGGTGGCATGGTTAGGCATTGATGGGCACTGATAGCTGGCACTGATAGGCACTGATGGGGCACTGATAGGCGGCACTGATAGGTGGCACTGATATGCAGCACTGATAGGTACACATAGGCAGCACTGATGGGCACTGATAGGTGGCAGAGATGGGCACTGATAGGCGGCATGAATGGGCACTGATAGGTGGCGCGGATGGGCACTGATGGGTGGCACGGTTGGGCATGGATGGGCACTGATAGGTGGCACTGATGTACACTAATTGATGGTACTGATGGGCATCACTGATTGGAGGGCATCCATTGTCGGCACTGATTGGCAGGCATTGTGGGCACTAATTGGCATCCATTATGGGCACTGATTGTTATCCCTGGTGGCCATGGCATACCTGGTGGTGACTAGTGGTGGCATCCCCAGTGGTCCTGGTGGCATCCCTGGTGGTCAAGTGTGGGTATCCTCGGGGGGCTGCACTGATAATCAATCAGCACAGACCCCCCCTGTCAGAGGAGCAGCCAATCGGCTCTCCTCTACTCATGTCTGACAGACGCGAGTGAGAAAAGGACGATAAACGGCTCTTCCTGGTTACACTGTGATCAGTCGTGATTGGACACGGCTGATCACGTATTAAAAGTCTCCGTCAGAGACTCGTTGTTGCAGTCATATGACGTCCGGTCAGGATATGGCAACCACTTTGCCGCCATCATTTTGCTATATGGCGGGCAGCAAGTGGATAAAGTGGTTGTAAATCCTCAAGGTTTGCGTTCTATGCATTAAAGTGAAAACCCTTTTTGTGCTGCCCCCCCAGCCCCCTTTTTCTTACCTGAGCCCAATCCGATCCAGCGATGTGCACGGGCCCAGCGACTCAAGCTGCTGTCTCTCTCCTCATTGGACAGATTGGCTCCTGCTGCTGTCAATCAAATCCTGTGATGCGGGGGGGGGGGGAGTCCCGCTGCCTGTGTCAATGAACACAGCAGCGGAACTCTGGAGCGCACCCGTGCGGTGCCCCCATGGAAAGCAGGTTCCTGTGGGGGCACCCAATGAAGGGGAGGAGCCAAGAGCACCGATGGGGCACCCAAGAAGAGGAGGATCGGGGCTGCTCTGTGTAAAACAATTGCACAGAGCAGGTAAGTATAGGCACGTTTGTTATTTTTATTTTACCGGAACCCGGTACATGTTGGATTATTTTTGGAATGAACACCTTGGGATCTCTATTTGCTCTGTTACATAGTTACACAGTTGGTGAGGTTGAATAGAGACTCCAGTTCCTCTTGTGTGGGGTGTTTATTTCCCATATACAGTGGAAACCTTGGATTACGAGCATAATCCATTCCAGGAGAATGCTCGTAATCCAAAGCACTCGCATATCAAAGCAAGTTTCCCCATAGAAGTCAATGGAAAGGAAGATAATTTGTTCTGCATTGACTTCTATTGTATGCAATACCGCATGTGGCCAGAGGTGGGGGGTGCCCCGGAGAGCCTCAGAAATACTCGGGGACAGCTCGGCTGAACTTGGAAAGCCTCAGAAAGACTCGGGAACAGAGTATTTCCGAGTAGTTCCGAGTGTTTCCGAACGGCTCCAAACCATTCCAAGTGTCTCCGGCGCCCCCGCACCTCTGGCCAAATGCGGTACTGCACACCCCATTAGATTGAATTCTGCTCGTTTTGAGAGACAACACTCGCAAACCGAGCCAGAATTTAAAAAGAAAAGTCGCTCGTTTTTCAAAAAGCTCGTTAACCGCGTTACTCGTAAACCAAGGTTCCACTGTACCTCCTTCTTCCTCGCTAGGATCTCCGCTCGTCTGAAATCAGCACCGTCTGAGCTGCACTCAGAAAGTTTCCGTTCCATCGATTGTAGTGATTGTGGTAACAATGTTGCCGCACACAGAGCCATTGTCTCGGATGATTCCCGTCTGGTAGATGAATTACACGTCTCGGCGGCCGCCATCATTTCATTACATTCCGGGACCCGGCCGATCGGAGGGAAAGGAGCGGAAATATTTATTACCGGCGGTGAAACCACCTCGCCCCTCGTAGTGAGCGCTCAGAGGAAACGCTCGACCTTTTATAAGTCGCTGGGCGGAAATAAATCCATGGGGGAGACCGAGGACATCCGGAAGGCGTTATTAGGAGCGGCGGCCAGGCAATTAAAATCTGTGCCGATCGTTAATGGCAACCAGGAGACATTCCCCCTTAACACAAGTCGGGTTATTTCAATCCTCCCCTTCAGTCTTGCACAGTTTTACCGGCAGATATAAAAAGACACAAATAATGTCACTTTGTATCCTTTCATACATAAATAAATGTATCTTTTTATATCCTCCCCTTCAGTCTTGCAAGGTTGTACCGGCTCCTCCCCTTCAGTCTTGCACAGGTGTACCGGCTCCTCCCCTTCAGTCTTGCACAGGTGTACCGGCTCCTCCCCTTCAGTCTTGCACAGTTGTACCGGCTCCTCCCCTTCAGTCTTGCACAGGTGTACCGGCTCCTCCCCTTCAGTCTTGCACGGTTGTACCGGCTCCTCCTCTTCAGTCTTGCACAGGTGTACCGGCTCCTCCCCTTCAGTCTTGCACGGGTGTACCGGCTCCTCCCCTTCAGTCTTGCACAGGTGTACCGGCTCCTCCCCTTCAGTCTTGCACAGGTGTACCGGCTCCTCCCCTTCAGTCTTGCACAGTTGTACCGGCTCCTCCCCTTCAGTCTTGCACAGGTGTACCGGCTCCTCCCCTTCAGTCTTGCACGGTTGTACCGGCTCCTCCTCTTCAGTCTTGCACAGGTGTACCGGCTCCTCCCCTTCAGTCTTGCACGGGTGTACGGGCTCCTCCCCTTCAGTCTTGCACAGGTGTACCGGCTCCTCCCCTTCAGTCTTGCACAGGTGTACCGGCTACTCCCCTTCAGTCTTGCACAGGTGTACTGGCTCCTCCCCTTCAGTCTTGCACAGGTGTACCGGCTCCTCCCCTTCAGCCTTGCACGGTTGTACCGGCTCCTCCCCTTCAGTCATGCACAGGTGTACCGGCTCCTCCCCTTCAGTCTTGCACGGTTGTACCGGCTCCTCCCCTTCAGTCTTGCATGGTTGTACCGGCTCCTCCCCTTCAGTCATGCACAGGTGTACTGGCTCCTCCCCTTCAGTCTTGCACAGTTGTACCGGCTCCTCCCCTTCAGTCTTGCACAGGTGTACCAGCTCCTCCCCTTCAGTCTTGCACGGTTGTACCGGCTCCTCCCCTTCAGTCTTGCACGGTTGTACCGGCTCCTCTCCTGGACTGAAACGGCTTCCT
Source organism: Lithobates clamitans (assembly GCA_037952925.1). Taxonomy (NCBI): domain Eukaryota; kingdom Metazoa; phylum Chordata; class Amphibia; order Anura; family Ranidae; genus Lithobates; species Lithobates clamitans. The sequence continues at coordinate 116,186 of JBBGZY010002878.1, read as the reverse complement.
CTGATTTTACCGCACACTGTGAGCTTCTCACCATGTGCATTAGAAGCTGCAGCAAATCAGATAGAGCCCCGCCTCATTTCATGGCTGGAGGAAGTCCAGCATCAGCAGTTTCCCCCCCCCCCCCCGCCTGCCTGACCCTGGCCCCGCCCCTTTCATTCAGATCCTTCTATGATGGAGCCTTGACATCACATGTGGGCATATCTGTCAATTAACCAAAGATTGGCACCCCAAAGAAAAAATTAATTATAAATTAAAAAGGTGTGAGCAACAATGTAGCTGCCCCTTTATGAAGTGAAACTGTCACCTAATAATCGATCACTTGTGGGCGTTACCTATACAAATACAGCCTTGCCTAGGAACGCCCACTCCTCCAGACCGACACCCACCCATCAAGGCATTTTCATATTTTCATAGCTCCTCCCACTGCTTCCATCAGGACTGAGGGCTCTGAAGAGGAGTACTGAGGCCGGGGGGGATGTGTTCAGGACGTTATGTACAGCTCCCCTGCCGGCCCCTCCCACCAGCCATGATCTGCCCCCCTGCCGGCCCCTCCCACCAGCCATGATCTGCCTGCATTGCATAAAGAAGCACAGAGATGGGTATAAAATAAGGTGGGTAATGAAATCAGAAAGGTTTGATTTAACAACATATTTAACATTTTGATTGGGGGGGGGGGTTTGGGGGCAACAGGGAGGGCGAATTGTAAGCAGATTAAACTTAAATCTTTATAATGTGTATAGACGGCCTGGACGGGTTTTTATATTTCCCAGGAAGAACAGAAGTCTCACTTTAAGGCTGAACTGTACTGCAGCCTGGCGGGATGTGTAACCCCCTCCCCGTCCTTTGAATCATTTAGCAGAATGGGATCAGGGCAGGTGAAACGCGTATCAGGCCTGTCTGGGTCTTATAATACGAGTTTAATTTAGAAGAACTTTCAGACTTAATGAGCCGCTAAACGCCACAAAACCCCTAGAGGCGGCGAGCGGCGGCCAATCATCCGCCATCTTCATTAACTGACTCTTATCTTTGGCCTGGGACAAAAAAAAAGAAAACATACGGCTGCACTACAGAGGGCAGACTGACAAGGCCACACCCTGCCCCTGCCTCTAGGGGCGGGGCTATGAACAGGGCCCCACAGCAAACCACCAGGGGGCCCATTTCCTGCAGTACCACTTCTCTTGTCCTGTATGTCGGGTGTAATTCTCGGTATCTGTTCTTATTCTGTATGTATGGACTCTGCACAGTACTACTTCTCTTGTCCTGTATGTCGGGTGTAATTCTCGGTATCTGTTCTTATTCTGTATGTATGGACTCTGCACAGTACTACTTCTCTTGTCCTGTATGTCGGGTGGAATTCTCGGTATCTGTTCTTATTCTGTATGTATGGACTCTGCACAGTACTACTTCTCTTGTCCTGTATGTCGGGTGTAATTCTCGGTATCTGTTCTTATTCTGTATGTATGGACTCTGCACAGTACTACTTCTCTTGTCCTGTATGTCGGATGTAATTCTCGGTATCTGTTCTTATTCTGTATGTATGGACTCTGCACAGTACCACTTCTCTTGTCCTGTATGTCGGGTGTAATTCTCGGTTTCTGTTCTTATTCTGTATGTATGGACTCTGCACAGTACTACTTCTCTTGTCCTGTATGTCGGGTGTAATTCTCGGTATTTATTCTTATTCGTCAAAAGTCGCATCAAACATCGCAGCCAAAGTAGCACAGGCACCTTTTCAAAATCACTGTGACTTCCACTGATCTCATTGGGTGTCATTGCAAACAATCAGCTGCGACTTGTCATGTCTGAAGTCGCACAAGTGTGAATGAACCCTTTGCGTCACATTAAATAACACTTTATAAACCCTTATGCTGCTTTTCTATTGGCTGGCTGTACTATCATCTCGGTTTGTGTTTCTAAACTCACCTGAACATTTTGGTGTGACGTAAAGTAAAGCGGCACGGAGCCGTGTGAACAACGCTATCCGCTGCAAAGCACATAACGGACGCGGAGCGATGACAGGCGTTGGCGATGCGCTAAAACGCAGGCGAAACGCCTGATAAGGTGAAATGCCTGATTTTGACACCAGTGTAAACTTCACCTTAATGCTGATAAAAGTGGAAATCAGCGGGAAGGTTGGTCAGCCCGGCGTGGAAGGGTTAATCCGCGGACCCGTCACCGGCCCCCCCTCCAGCCCCCTCCGAATATTTGATTTCTCATTAATTCGCAATTCTCCGCCATCGTGTCACACACAAGACGGTGCTCAAGAAAAGATGACGCAGGGCACCTCGGGTAACGTATAGCAACTGGCAGCCAATGGCAGGCGATGGCGTGCTGCCATGGAGATTGGGATCTGTACAGTTGGCAGCTTGCCGTCACCTAGACACCAGATCCGCCTCCCCGGTGTCACATGTCTCCGGGTCTGTGACAGGAAGATGTGACCCGGGTGCCCCCCGTCCTCGGACAGAATTCTTCCATCTATCCAAAGTCCCCCCTCATCGCGCTCAGCGCTTCCTCCTCCACACTTCTCTCTTTATTCTCATTTGTTACTTTGTTACTGATTCTTATTTCCTTGTTATTGTTACTTTTCTTTCTCTTTTCTTTCTTTCTTTGTTTTTAATACTTTGTTTTCATTTACTGTTTGTTTGTTTACTGTTTCCTGTATTTTCCCTTTTTTAGGATTTTTATGGTGACAACAAAGAGAAGATATCAGTCGAATCTACACAATAAATTCCGTGTTTGTATCCCTCCCAAATAAAAAGAAATGATAGGAAATGGTCAGGATAACCGACAGGACAGGATTTATTGTCACAAATTCTACTGAATAATAAAGCCAGGAAAGTCAACACTCTATACAAGAGAAGTGGTACTGTGCAGAGTCCATACATACAGAATAAGAACAGATACCGAGAATTACACCCGACATATAGGACAAGAGAAGTGGTACTGTGCAGAGTCCATACATACAGAATAAGCATAGTTGCCAACTGTCCCAGATTTCCCGGGACATTCCCGGGACTTGAACTCCATTCCCGAATTTGTGGTGTCCCGGGAAATGTCCGGAAAAATCCGGTTCCCGATTTTCGAAACCGCCGCCGCTAGAGGTCGGCGGGCGCCGGCCGCCATTTTATTGAAGTTCAGTAAGACGGCTGGGGGGGCTAGACGGAGCTTCTGCGTCGCCGCCCATCCCCCCACCCCGCTCCGCCTCGCCCCGCTCCGCCTCGGCCCGCCTACCCCCCGCCCCGCTGCCAGTCTGATATGGAAAGGGGCGGGGGTTCTAGCCATGCTGCGGACACACTTCTGAGGTAGGGGGGGCGCGCGCACCGCTGTGGGACACCTGATGTGAGTGGGGGGGCACTGGGGACACCTGATGTGAGTGGGAGGGCACTGGGGACACCTGATGTGAGTGGGGGGGGGCACTGGGGACACCTGATGTGAGTGGGGGGGCACTGGGGACACCTGATGTGAGTGGGGGGGCACTGGGGACCACTGATATGAGGGGGGGCACTGGGGACACCTGATGTGAGTGGGGGGGGGGGCACTGGGGACACCTGATGTTAGGGGGGGGCATTGGGGATACCTGATGTAAGGGGGGGGCCACTGGGGAGGACACCTGATGTGAGGGGGGGCACTGGGGACACCTGATGTGAGGGGGAGCTCTGCCGGGGACTCCTGATGTGAGGGGGGCTCCGCCGGGGACTCCTGATGTGAGGGGGGCTCCGCCTGGGACTCCTGATGTGAGGGGGGCTCCGCCGGGGACTCCTGATGTGAGGGGGGGCTCTGTTGGGGACTCCTGATGTGAGGGGGGCTCCGCCGGGGACTCCTGATGTGAGGGGGGGCTCTGCCGGGGACTCCTGATGTGAGGGGGAGCTCCGCCGGGGACTCCTGATGTGAGGGGGGCTCCGCCGGGGACTCCTGATGTGAGGGGGGCTCCGCCGGGGACTCCTGATGTGAGGGGGGCTCCGCCGGGGACTCCTGATGTGAGGGGGGGCTCTGCCGGGGACTCCTGATGTGAGGGGGGCGCTCCGCCGCGGACTCCTGATGTGAGAAGGGGCTCCGCCGGGGACTCCTGGTGTGAGGGGGGGCTCCGCCGGGGACTCCTGGTGTGAGGGGGGGCTCCGCCAGGGACTCCTGGTGTAAGGGGGAGCTCCGCCGGGGACACCTGATGTGAGGGGGAGCTCCGCCAGGGACTCCTGGTGTAAGGGGGAGCTCCGCCGGGGACACCTGATGTGAGGGGGAGCTCCGCCAGGGACTCCTGGTGTGAGGGGGGGCTCCGCCGGGGACTCCTGGTGTGAGGGGGGGCTCTGCCGGGGACTCCTGGTGTGAGGGGGGGCTCCGCCGGGAAATCCTGGTGTGAGGGGGGCTCCGCTGGGGACATCTGATGTAAGGGGGAGGCTCCGCTGGGGGCACCTGATGCAAGGACGGACTCTGCTCGGACATCTGCAGCAAGGACGGACAGCTGGTGGCAGGCGACGTGGCTAGTGACACGCTCAGGGATCCCACTGATTCTGCATTATGGTAAGTTGAATGATTTCATTTTATATTACAATGTAATAATAGAAATAATGCACTTCAATCATCCTGACACCATAACAACCATGGTGCCGGAATGATTGAAGTGCTAACACCAGGTGTTTGGAGTATCTTTATCTGCTGATTGTTAAACTTTCTAGAATACACATATTTTTAATCCCTCTCTCCCTCTCTCTTCCTCTCTCCCTCTCCATCCCTCATTCATCTCAGACTCTAACCACACCCTCTTGAGACACGCCCATTTAAGCCATGCCCACTATTCCACGTAAACCACGCCCATTTTCCGTCGCACTTGTATATTTTTGCTAGGCCACGCCTACTGGCAAATGCCCCGCCCCCTAATTATTGGACAGCTCCGCCTACAGCCACAAAAGTGTCCCACATTTTTTTTTACAATGTTGGCAACTATGAATAAGAACAGATACCGAGAATTACACCCGACATACAGGACAGGAGAAGTAGTACTGTGCAGAGTCTATACATACAGAATAAGAACAGATACCGAGAATTACACCTGACATACAGGACAAGAGAAGTAGTACTGTGCAGAGTCCATACATACAGAATAAGAACAGATACTGAGAATTACACCCGACATACAGGACAAGAGAAGTAGTACTGTGCAGAGTCCATACATACAGAATAAGAACAGATACCGAGAATTACACCCGACATACAGGACAAGAGAAGTGGTACTGTGCAGAGTCCATACATACAGAATAAGAACAGATACTGAGAATTACACCCGACATACAGGACAAGAGAAGTAGTACTGTGCAGAGTCCATACATACAGAATAAGAACAGATACCGAGAATTACACCAGACATACAGGACAAGAGAAGTAGTACTGTGCAGAGGGTGTGGCTGCTTGTGGAGCAGCTGAAGTCTGTGTGGTGCTGAGCTCCTCTCTGATGTCTGGTACAAGCCCAGGGTTGGGCTCCCCTGGGCGGGGATCTCTCTCAGGAGAGTCCCAGGCTTTCCGGCCTACACAAGGACTGTCAGGTGAAGCTGTGGTTGGTGGTGAAGCCGGAGGACAGAGCTCTGGGAATTGGAAGCAATCTGCAGAGACTGTAAGTAGACATGGAAATGTTTGTATGAAAAGTACCGATAATACTGATAAGAGGAAGTCTGGTGATGTTATTCAGCAAAAGAGTTCTCAGTCCAGCCAGCCATTGCAGGCCCAGCACAGTGCAGCTCAGTCTGTTCAGAGACATGTTGTTATCGCTCAGCACAGTCCAAACTCTGGAAGTGCAACTCAAAGAACCCCTCAGAGTGGGGCTCATTCAGTCCAGCAACATACTAATACCAACCAGTACAGTCCAAGTTCTGGAAGCGTGATCCAATCCAGCCAACCATTGCAAGCCCAGCATAGTGCAGCTCAGTCTACTCAGAGACATGTTATCGCTCAGCACAGTCCAAACTCTGGAAGTACAACTCAAAGAACCCCTCAGAGTGGGGCTCATTCAGTCCAGCAACTTACTAATACCACCCAGTACAGTCCAAGTTCTGGAAGCGTGATCCAATCCAGTCAGCCATTACAACCACAGCAAGCTCAGCAGAGTGCAGCTCATAGAGCTCAGAGTGGAGCAGAGACATCGGCTTCTCCCAGTACTCCTCGCAAATACACCAGAACTTCCTTAGAACAGAAAACCATTAAAGAGAACTTACAACAGTGTGTAATGGTGGGCAGCGGCCAGGGACGTTCATCGCGCTCTAAGCTGCAGCAGAATAAAGAGGAGGGTGGTAAAAATTTTCCACAATCCGCCCCAGTGAAACCATCTACACCCAGCAGAGACCCTCAGCCCAGCACTGGTAATAGGAAGGTGGACAAGAATTTCAAGCGCCCTGCAGCCGCGAAGCAGAAAGTGTTAAAGTCTGAACCTGCGCTGCACCTGGCTGACAAGATTCCTTTCCTTGTAAAAAGAATGGCGTCCCTGAGGAAAACCAAGACTAAGATCCAGAAGCAGATTGAATGTGTTTATCGACTTAAAGCTGCCAACCCCAAGAAGGAAATTTTATATGACAGCAAACTGAACTCCCTGGGCATTGAACTGGCCGGTGTGTCAAAGGACATTGATGCTGTTCTGGAAGAACTGGGACCAGTGGCGGAGGTGTACCGCAATCGTGATCAATTTGAGGCGGGATTGAGTGGAAGGATTGAGTCTTCTACAGAGTCAGACTCTGGGGATTCGGTCCAACGCACGCACCCACCACATGTGTCTCCTGAAGGGAAGACTGTGCAGCCTCTGGAGGACAGTGAGGTTGGAGTAGTTCCTCCTGCTGGACTTCCAGCTCTGGAGGGTGGTGGGAACATCAGTATAACCCAGCAGACATTCACAGTACAAGAGACTCAGAGGAGTGACATGGTGGACTCCCAGCACATGGATTGTGAGAACAGTGCTGCTGCCACTAGTACTCCTGGTGGGAGCCATGCTGGGGTGACTGGTGTTCATGGTGGGAGCCATGCTGGGGGGACTGGTGTTCATGGGGGGAGCCATGCTGGGGTGACTGGTGTTCATGGGGGGAGCCATGCTGGGGTGACTGGTGTTCATGGGGGGAGCCACGCTGGGGGGACTGGTGTTCATGGGGGGAGTAACACTGGGGTAACTAGTAATGATGATATGAGGTGCAGTGATGATGTCACTAATATTGATGTGGTGAATAATTCTGATGTGATCAATGCTGGTATATCTGAATGGGGTCATCAGCAGTCTGAGGGCTCTGAGAATGTAGCGATGGAGGAGTCAGTTCAGAATAACTCTCAGGATTTTCCCCCTTTGGTGGATCCACCACCTGCTCCACAAGGGAATGCTGGTCCATCTGGTCATGTCCCTCCTCGGAATGCCTGGAGCCGTGGGGCCCCTTCTTTTTCCACCAGTAACAGTTCTACTGGTCAGGCCTTTAGGAGGAGGAATGTGGTCAGATTGAAGCATAGGGGTTCCAGAGAGGAGCTCCCTGATCGGAGGTTTGTAGTAAGGGAGTTGCTGTGTCATCAGATGGGGTTTGCTCCTGCAGACATACTGGCAGTCATCAATCTCCCTGACAGACAAGGTTATGATGTCAGCTTTAAGCTCATGTCTGACTTGGACAGGTTCTGGGCCAGTTTCAGTGGTTTGCGGGACAAAGAGGGTTGGAGGAATTTCATCTTTATTCCCATCTCCAAACCTGACACAGCAAATGTTACCATCATGTTCTGGAATGAGTCTGTGCCCCCCCAGGATGTTGTAATCTGGCTTAGAAGACATTGTGAAATGGTTTCTGAGTTGACAAAAACTAAAGACAGTGATGGGATCTGGACGGGTGGTTGGAGGGTTCTTGTTAAGTTGAGGCAAAATAACAATGTTACCCATCACCTACCAAACTCTTTTTTCATTGGGCGGGAGAGAGGAGTTTGCTTCTATGCAGGTCAGCCCAGGTTATGTTATAAATGTGGTAAATCTGGCCATGTGGCGAATGTTTGTACGATCCTGAAGTGTAATCTTTGTGGGGAGGTTGGCCACATCAGTTCTACCTGTGAGAAGGTTAAGTGCAATCTATGTGGTGGGCTTGGCCATTTCCATAGGGATTGCCCGGAGGCCTTCCATAATAAGGATGGGGAATCTGCAGACAATGAATTGTTGGCTGCAGCAGAACAACTAGAAGAGGAAGCCATAATGAATGGGGTTGTATTGACTAGGGAGGAGGTGGTCCCGGAGGTCCAGGAGACTACTCCCGGGCGGACGGACAGTGTTCAGCAGGCTGAGGAGCAGCCGGCCCCAAACTCCTCTTCTGTTCCAGTTCCTGTCTCTGTGAAGATCACTGGTCAGAAGAGGAGGAATAAAAAAGATAAGTCTACCCGTAAACCCGAAAGTGACTGGATATTAGTGCAGAAGTCAGCTAAAAAAGTGAAAGGGGCACCAGAAGTGGGTACGGCACTTTCCACCAATAGGTATGAAGCCTTATCAGATTCAGATGCTGACTTCTATTCTCTGGAGGACCAGGAACTGGAGCAGGAATTAAAAAGAGTGGGAAAGGAGTATGTGATTGGCTCAGAGGATGACCCGCCCACTAAAAGGCGTCCGCCCCCTGATCCTGGATCCGCAGAATCTGATATGGAAACTGGTAGTCAGCAGAGTGACTCCGATTCTGACCTATAATGGAATGTTGAAGTATAGATTTATGGAAAGGAGTCTTATTGTCACATTTATTCCTATTGATGCCCTTTAACTGCTAAGTTTTTGACCTAAACAACATGTCAGTAATTGTTGTATTTATGTTCTTTTCAGTCAGTTAGTTTGTTATTATGTATCTTGTTTTGTTTTTTACAAATAAAAATCTCCATACATACAGAATAAGAACAGATACCGAGAATTACACCCGACATACAGGACAAGAGAAGTGGTACTGTGCAGAGTCCATACATACAGAATAAGAACAGATACCGAGAATTACACCCGACATACAGGACAAGAGAAGTGGTACTGTGCAGAGTCCATACATACAGAATAAGAACAGATACCGAGAATTACACCCGACATACAGGACAAGGGAAGTAGTACTGTGCAGAGTCCATACATACAGAAGGACAGAGGGAAAAGATAACACATTAAACTTTACAGGAAATGCCGGAATATAAAACACTTTGGAAAACATCGGAATTGTATCACATTTTATATATTTTGCTCTGTAATTCTCAGGTGAACGGCGATACTTTCTCATCTCTCTACATCAGAAGGCGTTGAGATAAATAATCGCTCTTACAGCACCAACACAGACCTACACATCGCCATGGAAACCGCGCAAAGATGTTCCAATTCTGATGGAGCGATCGCACTGCGATGACATAATATTCCACGCTTCTGAGGGGGTCCCCCATCCAGCCGTCCAAGCAATTCATACTGCGCTACTGCTATGTGACCCGACATCTAACCTCCCAGCCATCATCCCAATTCATGACAGGAAGTGGCATCAATGTGTCACCACTTGGAAGATTTGGCTATGCGGTCTGACGGAATAATTAACGTTGAGCCTGCTGAATGACCCCCCCCAGATTCATCAGAGGAAATCATCAACGTCACCAGTAAAAATCTAATCTGGTGACACAGAGAAAAAAATAAAATCTAGAAAATGGGCGGCGGGAAATCAATGCTGATTCATCCAATCAAACGCAAGTTTTCATACAAGCTTGCTGGCTCTTCTAAGCCCTGATGAAGGGGGATTGTTGCCCCTGAAACATGTTGGATGTTTTTAGATTTAATCTTAAGCCATAAAAAGTATCTAAAAACATCCAACATGTTTCAGGGGCAACAATCCCCCTTCATCAAGGCTTGGAGGAGCGTACAGACGTATAAAAAAAAGGGTGACAAACCAAAAGGAGGTAAAGAGTCTGAGATGCTTTTTATGGCTTATATTTCAATCAGATAAAAAAAAACACATTTCAGGGGCAGCAACCTTCCTTCATCAGGGTTTAGAAGAGCCTAGAGACATATAGAAAAGAGTGACAAACCAGAGGTAAAGAGTCTGAGATGCTTTTTATGGCTTATAATTCAATCAGATTTTTAAAAATTCCAACGCATTTCGGGGGGCAACAATTCCCTTTCATCAGGGCTTAGAAGAGTCCAGACACACATAGAGAAGGGCACCAAATCAAAAGAGATAAAGAGCCTGAGGTGCTTTTTATGGTTTACGATTAAATCAAAATAAAACAACCAACACGTTTCAGGGGCAACAATTCCCCTTCATCAGGGCTTAGAAGAAGCCTAGAGACATAAAAGGGCTGCAAACCAAAAGAGGTAAAGAGTCTGAGATGCTTATAACTGCTCATATGAAAACATTCATAGTTAGCTCCTTTTCGATACTTTAATCTGTTAATGATGAAATGGGTGCATATGTGGTGACCTACTCTATCCTTGTGAACAAACCCATTGGGCTGAAACGCGCTTAGGGAGCGTGATTTTTTTCCTGGGTGGAAACTACATGTATGCATTCACTTTATTCTTAAAAGAATAATGTATCAAAATGTAGCTAACTATGAATGTTTTCATATGATTGAATTATAAGCCATAAAAAGCATCTCAGGCTCTTTACCCCCTTTGGTTTGGAGCCCTTTTCTTTATGTCTCTGGACTCTTCTAAGCCCTGATGAAGGGGGGTTGTTGCCCCCGAAACACATTGGATGTTTTATATGATTGGATTATAAGTTATTATAAGCATCTCAAACTTATTAACCCCTTTGGTTTGGAGCTCTTTTCTATATGTCTCTGGACTCTTCTAAGCCCTGATGAAGGGGAATTGTTGCTCCTGAAACATGTTGGATGTTTTATATGATAGAATTATAAGCCATGAAAGCATCTCAGGCTCTTTACCGACTTTGGTTTCAAGCTCTTTTCTATATGTCTCTGGACTCTTCTAAGCCCTGATGAAGGGGGGTTGTTGCCCCCGAAACACGTTGGATGTTTTATATTATAGAATTTTAAGCCATAAAAGCATTTTGGGCTCTTTACCCCCGCTCTTTGGTTTGGTGCCCTTTTCTGTATGTCTCTGGACTCTTCTAAGCCCTAATGAAGGGGGATTGTTGCCCCTGAAAAACACTGGATGTTTTTATATGATTGGATTATAAGCCATAAAAATCATTTCAGGCTCTTTACCCCCTTTGGGTTTTCACCCTTTTCTATATGATTGGATTATAAGTTATTATAAGCATCTCAAACTCTTTAACACTTTGGTTTGGTGCCCTTTTCTATATGTCTCTGGACTCTTCTAAGCCATGATGAAGGGGAATTGTTGCGCCTGAAACACGTTGGGTGTTTTATATGATAGAATTATAAGCCATAAAAGCATCTTGGGCTCTTTACCCCCTTTGGATTGGTGCCCTTTTCTATATGTCTCTGGACTCTTCTAAGCCCTGATGAAGAGGGGTTGTTGCCCCCTCCGAAACACGTTGGATTTTTTTATATGATTGGATTATAAGTACTTAAAAGCATCTCAAACTCTTTACCCCCTTTGGTTTTTCACCCTTCCCTATATGTCTTTGGACTCTTCTAAGCCCCGATGAAGAGGGGTTGTTGCCCCTAAAACGCGTTTGATGTTTTTATATGATTGAATCATAAGCCATAAAAAGCATTTCCCTTCCCCCACTTTGGTTTGGTGTTCTTACTATGAAGTGTGGCGCTCATCTACTCATATTCTCATGTTGGAGCGGGGGGGGGGCGGGGTACAGGAACTGGCAACCCCTATGAAACACTAAGGACCCAATCACAACATTGGACATTCTTTTTCCTAATTGCAAATTAGTAATTTTTTTTCATAAATTTTGGCCAAAATTTATACCGCTACATATCTTTTGATAAATCAGTGTAAATTATTTTATCTTTGTGAAAGTTATAGCGTCCACAAGCTGTGGTGCCAATCTCTGAAAATTGATCACACCTGATGCACCGACAGCCTCTCTCAATTCTTAAGACCCTAACAAGCCAGGAAAGTACAAATTACCCCCCAAATGACCCCTTTTTGGAAAGTAGACATTCCAATGTATTTAGTAAGAGACATGGTGGGTTTTTTGAAGCTGTCATTTTTTCCCACAATTCCTTGCAAAATCAAGATTTTTTTTTCACACAAAATTGTTATATTAGCAGGTTATTTCTCACACACAGCATATGCATAGCACAAATTACACCCCAAAACACATTCTGCTCCTCCTCCTGAGTACGGCGATACCACATGTGTGAGACTTTTACACAGCGTGGCTACATACAAAGGCCCAACATCCAGGGAGCGCCTTCAGGCGTTCTAGGAGCATAAATTACACATATCATTTCCTGGCTACCTCTTACACTTTTGAAGGCCCTGGAGCACCAGGACAATGGAAATGCCACAAAAATTACCCCATTTTGGAAAGAAAACACCCCAACGTATAATCTATGAGGCATAATGAGTCTTTTGAACATGTCGTTTTTTTCTACAAGTTTTTTGAAAATGTGTAAAGAAAATGAAAACGCATTTTTTTGTTTAAACAAAGTTGTCCATTTATACAATATTTCTAACACATAGCATGTATATAGCAAAAATTACACCCCAAAATAGATTCTCCTACTCCTCCTGAGTATGGCAATACCACATGTGTGAGACTTTTACACAGCCTGGCCACATAGAGAGGCCCAACATGCAAGGAGCATCATCAGGTGTTCTAGGGGCATAAATGTCAAATCTAATTTGACTACCTATTACACTTTTGTGAGGCACTGTAGTGGCATGGATGTGGCATGGATGAGAACTGATGTGGCATGGATGAGCATGAATGGGGATGGATGAGCCGTGGATGGGGATCGCTGAGTATGGATGGGATGACTGAGCATGAATGAGTACGGCTGAGTATGTCTGGGTACTGCTGAGTATGTCTGGGTACTGCTGAGTATGTCTGGGTACGGCTGAGTATGTCTGGGTACGGCTGAGTACGGCTGAGTACGGCTGAGTACGTCTGGGTACAGCTGAGTACGTCTGGGTACAGCTGAGTACGTCTGGGTACGTTTGGGTACAGCTGAGTACGTCTGGGTACAGCTGAGTACGTCTGGGTACGACTGAGTACAGCTGGGTATGGCTGGGTACGTCTGGGTACGACTGAGTACGGCTGGGTATGTCTGGGTACGACTGAGTACGTCTGGGTCTGGCTGGGTACAGCTGAGTACGGCTGGGTACAGCTGAGTACGGCTGGGTATTGCTGGGTACGGCTGAGTATAGATGGGGGTGGTTGGGATGGCTGAGCATGGATGAATGGATGAGTATTGCTGAGTATGGATGGATGGCTGAGAATGGATGAGTATTGCAGAGTATGGATGGATGGCTGAGAATGGATGAGGATTGCAGAGTATGGATGGATGGCTGAGCATGGATGGATGGATGAGTATTGCAGAGTATGGATGGATGGCTGAGCATGGATGGATGGATGAGTATTGCTGAGTATGGATGTATGGCTGAGCATGGATGGATGGATGAGTATTGCTGAGTATGGATGGATGGCTGAGCATGGATGAGTATTGCAGAGTATGGATGGATGGCTGAGCATGGATGGATGGATGAAGCTGCAATGGGCACAAATCAGCACTGTGGGCACTACAGATCCAGCCCACAGCGCTGCTGCACCCGATCTCTCCCCTCTCCGCTCACACTGTACAGGATCAGTACAGAAAGGGGAGAGAGGAACCGGACACGTCGCCAGTTTGTTTACCTGTGATCGCTCCGTCAGCGACCATTTACTCCGGACCCGGCGTTCACGGATCCTCACGTGTGTGCGCCCCAGGGGGGTGCGCGGGAGCGCGATTCTGGGAGGACGTCATAGTACGCCCTCCCAGAGTTATCGAGCCGCACTGTATCCGTCATTCGGGTATGGCGCGGTCTTTAAGTGGTTAAATGATAGGTTTTGGGATTTCCTTTCAGATTTGTCTGTTAGTGAAACGTAACGAATCCGAATTTATCCGAAGTCGCGAATTATCCAAAATAACGAATGCCGCATCTAAACGAATGGAACAGAACAAAATAATAATAAATAATAATAATAACATTTTTTTATTATTGTTAATTATTATTATTATTAATTCATTACGCTCTATTTGTTTAGATGCGGCATTCGTTATTTCGGATAATTCGTAACTTCGGATAAATTTGGATTCGTTACGTTTCACTAACAGACAAATTTGAAAGGAAATTCCAATACCTATCATTTAATAGTTAAGTTATTATTAATTAGTTATTATTTCAGATTTTCGAATTTCCGGATTTACAAGTTTCCGGAAACATTAAACGGGTTTTTGTTTTTTTGGTTAAAAAGAATTTGGAAGGAAACAAAATGAATTGCACATGTCTGTAGAGGGATCAGACAACAAACGTTCTCTTTTATTATCCATTTTACTCTATAGATAGACGGCAGTGGAAAATTATAATCGCAATAAGCGTTCAAAGGAGTTTCAATGGCACTTCATGGCACTGGTATCTCTCTGTATACTGTCTATAGGGGCCCAAGAGGTCCCTGGGTACAGTCTACAGTGTTCCCCTTTACATCAGGATCCAAAGACTGTAAGGGGAAACCCTGCGGACTCTGATGTAAAGGTGAACCATGGAGTCTGATAAAAAGGGGAGCTCTGTGGACTCTTGTGTAAGGGGGAGGCTCTGGTGATCAGAGATATACTTACATCAGAGTTTCCCTTTATACCAGAGTTCACAGCATTCCCTTTTACATCCTCAGAATCCTCCTTTACATCAGAGTCCTCAGAGTTCTCCTTTGCATCAGAGTCCTCAGAGTTCTCCTTTACATCAGAGTCCTCAGAGTTCTCCTTTACATCAGAGTCCTCAGAGTTCTCCTTTACATCAGAGTCCTCAGAGTTCTCCTTTACATCAGAGTCCTCAGAGTTCTCCTTTACATCAGAGTCCTCAGAGTTCTCCTTTACATCAGAGTCCCCAGAGTTCTCCTTTACATCAGAGTCCTCAGAGTTCTCCTTTACATCAGAGTCCTCAGAGTTCTCCTTTACATCACGGTGCTCAGAGTTCTCCTTTACATCACGGTGCTCAGTGTTTCCTTTTACATCAGGGTGGGCAGAGTTCCCCCTTGCACTGTAAAGGGGAACCCTGCACACTCCGATGTAAGGGGGAACTCTGTGCTGGGTTATATTAACCTGACCTTCATGTAAAAGGAGAAATATGGTTTCTGCCTTTTGTTATACCTTAAGCACATTGCTAATCACACCAGCTACATAAATATTGATATTTGCACTGAAAACTGGGCTCTGTCAGTAAATTATTGGTGTTGTGTCAGCAAATTTCACTTCGGGAGGCTGGCAACCCAGGTCAGCACAGGTGTTAGGAGGCGGAGGGGTATTTTTAGGACTAATTGGGTTTAGTCTGGAGTTCTACTTTAAGTAGATTTCTCATGGTTGTGCATCATCAGGAGCCAGAAGAGGGCGCTATTCTAGCTTGTCTCTCAGAAGCCGGTAGCCAGCTGCTACTGGGGATCTTTAGGATGGAGAGATGGGAAAGGGGCCAGTAAATGTGTTATTTACCAGTGCCTTCCTTTTCTGAATGGGCACAGCGAGTCATCAGTACCGATCGCTCCTGGGTCTATTCATAACCGAAGCATAGTAAGCTGTGTTTCCTATGCTTCAGTTTGTGAATAAACAGGAAGCCTCTGTACAGAGATATTCCTGTCCATTCATTCTGTGCAGCCGAGGCTGAAGAGATGGAGGCTAAGGGCTTTGTCCTCAATCTCCTTTCTCTGACTCAATAGTGAGACATTGGGTGTTTGTTTAGGGTAGTATAAAAATTGTAAAAAAAAAACAAAAAGTGATAACAAATAAAATAGCAAAAATAAAAAACAACTGCTATCTTTCACTGCTATATTGACACTGTCCTCTGCTCTACTGACACCATCCACTGCTCTACTGACTCTGTCCACTGCTCTACTGACACCGTCCACTGCCCTACTGACACCATCCACTTCTCTACTGACTCTGTCCACTGCTCTACTGACACCATCCACTGCTCTACTGACACCATCCACTTCTCTACTGACACCGTCCTCTGCTCTACTGACACCGTCCTCTGCTCTACTGACACCGTCCACTGTCCTACTGACACCGTCCACTGCTCTACTGACATCGTCCACTGCTCTACTAACGCCATCCACTGCCCTACTGACACCATCCACTTCTCTACTGACTCTGTCCACTGCTCTACTGACACCATCCACTGCTCTACTGACACCATCCACTTCTCTACTGACACCGTCCTCTGCTCTACTGACACCGTCCACTGTCCTACTGACACCGTCCACTGCTCTACTGACATCGTCCACTGCTCTACTAACGCCATCCACTGCTCTACTGACACCGTCCACTGCTCTACTGACACTGTCCACTGCTCTACTAACGCCATCCACTGCTCTACTGACACTGTCCACTGCTCTACTAACGCCGTCCACTGCTCTACTAACGCCGTCCACTGCTCTACTGACACCGTCCACTGCTCTACTGACACTGTCCACTGCTCTACTAACGCCATCCACTGCTCTACTGACACCGTCCACTGCTCTACAGACACTGTCCACTGCCCTACTGACACCATCCACTGCTCTACAGACACTGTCCACTGCCCTACTGACACCATCCACTGCCCTACTGACACTGCCCACTGCCTACTGACACTGCCCACTGCTCTACTGACACCGTCCACTGCCCTACTGACACCATCCACTGCCCTACTGACACTGCCCACTGATCTACTGACACCATCCACTGCCCTACTGACACTGTCCACTGCTCTACTAACGCCGTCCTCTGCTCTACTAACGCCGTCCACTGCTCTACTGACACCGTCCACTGCTCTACTGACACTGTCCTCTGCCTACTGACACTGCCCACTGCTCTACTGACACCGTCCACTGCCCTACTGACACCATCCACTGCCCTACTGACACTGCCCACTGATCTACTGACACCATCCACTGCTCTACTGACACTGTCCACTGCTCTACTAACGCCGTCCTCTGCTCTACTAACGCCATCCACTGCTCTACTGACACCGTCCACTGCCCTACTGACACCATCCACTGCCCTACTGACACTGCCCACTGCCTACTGACACTGCCCACTGCCCTACTGACACCATCCACTGCCCTACTGACACTGCCCACTGATCTACTGACACCATCCACTGCCCTACTGACACCGTCCACTGCTCTACTGACACCGTCCACTGCTCTACTGACACCGTCCACTGCTCTACTGACACCATCCACTGCTCTAATGACACCAACCACTGCTCTACTGACACCATGCACTGCCCTACTGACACTGTCCACTGCTCTACTAACGCCGTCCACTGCTCTACTGACACCGTCCTCTGCTCTACTGACACCGTCCACTGCTCTACTAACGCCATCCACTGCTCTACTGACACCATCCACTGCCCTACTGACACCGTCCACTGCTCTACTGACACCGTCCACTGCCCTACTGACACCGTCCACTGCTCTACTGACACCATCCACTGCTCTACTGACACCGCCCACTGCCCTACTGACACCGCCCAGTGCCCTACTGACACCGTCCTCTGCACTGCTGACACCGTCCACTGCTCTACTGACACCATCCACTGCCCTACTGACACCGTCCACTGCTCTACTGACACCATCCACTGCCCTACTGACACCATCCACTGCTCTACTGACACCATCCACTGCTCTACTGACAGCGTCTACTTTTAAAGTAGGCTAAGTTTATATTTTTACAGTGAAATTGGTTTTATTATATTTTTCTAAGTTTATCTCACTATTTATTCTCTTCCCTACTACTTGATCTCTTTCATATAGATCTGCACCTCTCAAAGTCTACCTACCTCCTACTCCATGGTATTCAAAAGTATTGGAGAGGGATGTCGGAATGTAGACAGCTTCTCCAAAATCTTTACAATTACCCTCTCAATATGTAAATGAAGATCTGAAATAACTCTTTTGCCACTTGGAGTATCTTGGCGCACGGTGAAAGTATCTTGGCACTTGGTGGGGGTACATTGGTGCATGGTGGGAGTATCTTGGTGCACAGTGGAAGTATCTTAGCGTGTGGTGGGGGTATCTTGGTGCATGGTGGGGGTATCTTGGTGCACAGTGGAAGTATCTTAGCGTGTGGTGGGGGTATCTTGGTGCATGGTGGGGGTATCTTGGCGCACGGTGTGGGGAATATTGGCATGTGGTGGGGGTAGCTGGCGCACGGTGAAAGTATCTTGGCACTTGGTGGGAGTATCTTGGCGCATGGTGGGAGTATCTTTCTGTGTGGTGGAAGTATCTTAGCTTGTGGTGGGGGTATCTTGGTGCATGGTGGGGGTATCTTGGCGCACGGTGTGGGGAATATTGGCATGTGGTGGGGGTAGCTGGCGCACGGTGAAAGTATCTTGGCACTTGGTGGGAGTATCTTGGCGCATGGTGGGAGTATCTTTCTGTGTGGTGGAAGTATCTTAGCTTGTGGTGGGGGTATGTGGTGCACGGTGGGAGTATCTTGGAGCGCAGTTGAAGCTGCAGGTGGAAATGGGGGAGGCAATGTCAACCTTTGCAGTGGGGCCCACAAGCTTCAAGCTGCGCCTCTGGGTGTCCCCATGGGCAGATTTCCCCTCATTTCCTGTCCTGGAGACAATTGTAACATTTTGGATTTCCCATCACTTCCTATCTCAATGACCCCAGGAGTAAATCTCCCCAGCGGGGACACAGACAGAAAGAGAACCTGATCTAATCCTTCCACACTCCATCCAAATTTTTAAAATAAGGTTTAGACTTTAGATACATTTAGATACATTTTAGTTGAATGAACATTTTTTGCATTTTTTATACACGAGCTGTGATCTTGCACGGACTGTAAAGGGAGAAGTGGCGATTTTTAGGTTACTGTCTGGTTACATTACCACCTTATGCCCCGTACACACGGTCGGACATTCCGACAACAAAATCCATGGATTTTTTCCGACAGATGTTGGTTTAAACTTGTCTTGCATACACACGGTCACACAAAGTTGTCGGAAAATCCGATCGTTCTGAACGCGGTGACGTAAAACACGTACGTCGGGACTATAAACGGGGCAGTGGCCAATAGCTTTCATCTCTTTATTTATTCTGAGCATGCGTGGCACTTTGTCCGTCGGAATTTCCGACAACAAGGTCCTATCACACATTTTCCGTCGGAAAATCCGACCGTGTGTACGGGGCATTAGAGTTAGGATGACAATCTGATTGTACAATTTTTTTTTTAATTCATTTTAAACTGACCACACACACATTGCAGTCTGACTGTACAATTTCCTTTAGATCTACCAATAACTATGTTGCACTAACTGGAACCTGAATGTGTCCTGAAGAAGTTTTTAGAACGAAACGCGTAGACGCATTGGGGCTCACATCATGTATATTTTTATATAGATGATTTTTATATACTTTTGTCAATGTCCTTTTCACAAATGTATATGTATTTATGTATCTAATACCATTTATATCGTTATATTGAATACGATCCCTCTGGTTTGCTGTGCCTTAAAGTCCTACCGGGGCTTCCTTGTTGAACCCCTCTTTTTTTCTAATAATAATTTTTTCTCTAATCTATGTAGCATGAGGGATATTAGGAAATGGATCGGGATGTTTAGACTGGCTGCTGTACTACATATGTGTTGGTAAATCTAAAGCTCACCACATACGTTGCCATCTGATTGTACACTCTCCTTTAGATCTACCAATAACCAGGGCAATTTTAATAGCATCGTGGACCCCCTGGGCAAAGTAATGCATGGGGGGCCCCTACTAGCCTGACCCAATTTACGCACCTACCATGTTTCCCCGAAAATAAGACCTAGCGTGATTGTCGGTGATGGCTGCAATATAAGCCCTACCCCCCAAATAAGCCCTAGTTAAAGTCCTTGAAGGTCTTATTTTCAGGGTAGGGCTTATTTTTGGGGAAACAGGGTAGGGCTTATTTGGGGGGTAGGGCTTATATTGCAGCCATCACCGACAATCACGCTAGGTCTTATTTTCAGGGAAACCGGGTACTCTCAAGAATTAAAATATAAATAGTCAATAGAATTAAACAAATATTTATCAGTACTTTCAATAAAAATCATTTTAAACATTAATAAAACATGCCATAAATCAAAGACGAATCAACACAAAGGGCCCAGTATGGGGGGAGTCAGTAGGAAACAATAGTGGGATCAGGAGGGTCCAGTGCAGGTCCTGGGATGGGGCCACATGGCCGTCCCGGGGCAGCTTAGTAAAAAGCGGGACTGTCCCGGCAAATCCAGGACAGTTGGGAAGTATGATGTAATGCTAAATTATCATGGGGGCCCCCCCATGCACCTGGGGCCCCCGAGCAATGCCCAGAGGTGCCCATGCATTAAGACCCTGCCAATAACTATGTAGTGCAAGGACTGATTGGATACAGATTGGTTGGATGGTCTGGGTAGGCTCTTGTACTACATAGTTCAACAGTTACATTGTAACTTGTATGGTGATCTTAAGAGAGAATGTGCAGACATCTCTACAATGAGATTGTAATGTGTGGGGCCAGCTGTACTAACAATTACGTAGTAGGAGGCCCTTCCTACACAAGGCAATGCGTATACAAACAGGTTGTCCCAATTGTGGAGCAGTCTGTACTCCTATCTGCTCACTTTAGGAGTGCTGAGCTAAAGGAAAATGCTGCCCGCTGTATAATTGATGGGAGACTCGTGTTACAGAGACTTCAGTGGGAACGCAACAAACACATCAAAAAACACGTGAAATACGCACAACGCACCTGAAACTCACTAAATCACGCAGGTGTGAGAGACCTTAAAGGAGATTGGACAGATCACAGTGTGTGTGACCATCTCATCAATGACAGAAAATGGAGTTTACTTGTCGGTGAAGGGGTTAATCAGCACTCGGCACTTCAAGTTTAGTCCAGCAATAGAAGAGTTAATTGAAAGTCTTGATTATTAATTGAGCTTGTGCTCCCCGGCAGTGAAGAGGTTAATGATCCTGTCATCCCATGAGGCACCTGGCAGTGAAGAGGTGGAACAACTCTCAGACCCCTGAGTGTACAGGGGGCCCCCAATTGTGAAGGCTCAGCTTCCCCCCCAAGGGTATAGAAGGGTCCGGCTGTGAGGGCTCAGCCCCCCCCCCAAGTGTATAGAAGGGTCCGGCTGTGAGGGCTCAGCTACCCCCCCAAGTGTATAGAAGGGTCCGGCTGTGAAGGCTCAGCTCCCCCCCCAAGTGTATAGAAGGGTCCGGCTGTGAAGGCTCAGCTACCCCCCAAGTGTATAGAAGGGTCCGGCTGTGAAGGCTCAGCTACCCCCCAAGTGTATAGAAGGGTCCGGCAGTGAGGCTCAGCTACCCCCCAAGTGTATAAAAGGGTCCGGCTGTGAGGGCTCAGCCCCCCCCCAAGTGTATAGAAGGGTCCGGCTGTGAGGACTCTGCTACCCCCCAAGTGTATAGAAAGGTCCGGCTGTGAAGGCTCAGCTACCCCCCAAGTGTATAGAAGGGTCCGGCTGTGAAGGCTCAGCTACCCCCCAAGGGTATAGAAGGGTCCGGCTGTGAAGGCTCAGCTACCCCCCAAGTGTATAGAAGGGTCCGGCTGTGAGGGCTCAGCTACCCCCCAAGTGTATAGAAGGGTCCGGCTGTGAAGGCTCAGCTACCCCCCAAGTGTATAGAAGGGTCCGGCTGTGAAGGCTCAGCTACCCCCCAAGTGTATAGAAGGGTCCGGCTGTGAGGGCTCAGCTACCCCCCAAGTGTATAGAAGGGTCCGGCTGTGAGGGCTCAGCTACCCCCCAAGTGTATAGAAGGGTCCGGCTGTGAGGGCTCAGCTATCCCCCAAGTGTATAGAAGGGTCCGGGTGTGAGGGCTCAGCTACCCCCCAAGTGTATAGAAGGGTCCGGGTGTGAGGGCTCAGCTACCCCCCAAGTGTATAGAAGGGTCCGGCTGTGAGGAATCAACTACCCCCCCAAGTGTATAGAAGGGTCCGGCTGTGAAGGCTCAACTACCCCCCAAGTGTATAGAAGGGTCCTGCTGTGAAGGCTCAGCTACCCCCCAAGTGTATAGAAGGGTCCGGCTGTGAAGGCTCAGCTACCCCCCAAGTGTATAGAAGGGTCCGGCTGTAAGGGCTCAGCTACCCCCCCAAGTGTATAGAAGGGTCCGGCTGTGAGGGCTCAGCTACCCCCCAAGTGTATAGAAGGGTCCGGCTGTGAGGGCTCAGCTACCCCCCAAGTGTATAGAAGGGTCCGGCTGTGTGGGCTCAGATATCCCCCCAAGTGTATAGGGGGCCCTGGTTGTGAGGGTTTAGCTACCCCCCAAGTGTGTAGATGTGCCCGGCTTTGAGGGGGGTAAAATATTACCTAAAAGTATAGGGGCCCTATAGATTTGTTACCCCCCCCGTAGTATGAGATGAATCGGTGACAGATCTCATCGTTGGTTTGCTTCCCATTCCAATCATTGTGCTGCAAATGTGAATATCTACAAAGAGTTCCCCTCATGTCACCGAGCGAATAAAAATCGCACACACCGCCGATCCCTCAGATCTAACATACATGGGGGGAGGGGGGGTCCCAACAATTGTTTAACCCCTTCACTTCCAACAGACTAACAAAGGATTCTTCTGAGCACCATTAACCTCTTCACTGCCGAGGTCACAGTGCGCTATGGAAACTCATTAACTCTTCTTCTGCTGAACTAAATCCTGAGAACTGGATGACCTTTAACTCTTTGACCACCAGGAAGCCCACATTGATGTATTTTTCATTATAACTTTCCAAGTAAGCATGTCGGCTTCCAGGTCCAATTAACCATTTAACGTCCAAGAGATGAGCCAACAATCAAACCACCATTTAACCCTTCACCAGCAAACACGTGACCTCCGATTCTGATTTAACCCCTCGACAGCCAAGGGGTGCCGTAGCTGAGGCACCTCATTATTAATCTGCGGGTTGCAAACATTTAACCCCTCAGTTGCCAGGTCAGTGATGGGCTCCGAACATCAGCAAGGGCCCCCACCCCCCCCCATCACTGCCGAGCAAACTTCTGGAGCTGAGACAGGCTTGGACAACCACGCTTAACCCCTTGCTGGCCACCAGCTCAGTCACAACAAGTAACGGTTTGCGAAAATAGCAATTAGGTGACAAGAAATGGGTGACAATGTAACACCGCACCTCCCGGGGGGGTAGGTGGGGGGGGGGGGTACCGCCAGGGCGGTGGACAAGGAAGAGGGAGGACATCTACCTGTAGGGGATCCAATCAGACTGGTGCTTAGAAGTCATTGCTCCCACTGCAAGTCTCAGGGTCCTCGGTACACAGGCGAGAAGATCTGCTCAGACCCGGGGAAGGCATCTGCTGTGTCGCTAGCAGCATCCTCTGGAGTCTTGGTGCAGGTGAGGAGTGCAGGAGGAGTAGAGCGCTGTGCTGCCAACACAAGGATGAGGAGGAGGGGGGCTACGCCAGCCACATCTTCATCCTCTGGAGTCTTGGTGCAGGTGAACAGTGCAGGAGGAGTAGGGAAACGATGCTGCCAACAGAAGGATGGGGAGGAGGGGGGCTTACACCAGCCACATCCTCATCCTCTGGAGTCTTGGTGCAGGTGATTCTACAATGAGGAGAAGGATGGGGACAAGGAGGCACTGTACAATGTGCAGAAGAATGAAGAGAAGGGGGGCTACACCAGCGACATCCTCATCCTCTGGAGCCTTGGTGCAGGTGAGCAGTGCAGGAGGAGTAGGGAGTAGAGCACTGTGCAGCCAACAGAAGGATGGGCAGGAGGGGGGGTTACGCCAGGGACATCCTCATCCTCTGGAGTCTTGGCAAAGATGAACAGTGCAGGAGGATTTGAAGACCGTGCAATGAACAGAAGGATGAGGCGGAGGTGGGGACTATGCCAGCGACATCCTCATCCTCTGGAGTCTTGGTGTAAGTCGGTAGTGCAGGAAGAGTTGGGCACTGTACAATGAACAGAAGGATGAAGAGAAGGGGGGGGGGCTACACCAATAAAAATCCTCATCCACTGGAGTCTTGGTGCAGGTGAACAGTGCAGGAGGAGTAGAGCGCTGTGCTGCCAACAGAAGGATGGAGAGGAGGGGTGCTATGCCAGCGACATCCTCATCCTCTGGAGTCTTGGTGCAGGTGAGCAGTGCAGAAGGAGCCGGGCACTGTGCAACGAACAGAAGGATGAGGCGGAGGTGGGGTCTATGCCAGGGACATCCTCATCCTCTGGAGTCTTGGTGCAGGTGAGCAGTGCAGGAGGAGCCGGGCACTGTGCAACGAACAGAAGGATGAGGCGGAGGTGGGGTCTATGCCAGGGACATCCTCATCCTCTGGAGTCTTGGTGAAGGTGAGCAGTGCAGGAGGAGTAGAGCGCTGTGCAGCCAACAGAAGGATGGGGAGGAGGGGGGGTCTACGACAACGACATCCTCATCCTCTGGAGTCTTGGTGCAGGTGAGCAGTGCAGGAGGAGTCGGGAACCATGCAACGAGCAGGGGTGGCGGAGAGGAGGGGGGTTTACGCCAGCGAAATCCTCATCCTCTGGAGACTTGGTGCAGGTGAGCAGTACAGAAGAAGTAGGGCACCGTGCAATGAACAGAAGGATGGGGGGGGGGGTTCTACGCCAGCGACATCCTCATCTTCTGTTCCAAAGCCAGCGATAAAAAGCAATCTTCTCCCAGAGCCTAGACCATCGTCCTCCTGGCACTACGCTTTCTGCTCTGCACCGAGGCGACCACCCTGGAGTCGCTCACCGCCGTCCTGTTCCACCATGACACTGGGCTGCCTCCGCCTGCACAGCAGGGATGGGATTCTGGAAGGGGGGCGAGTGTGGGATCCCCCAGGAGACGCTGCAGCCCCCGATGTGACACAGCAGCATCAGATCCTCCAGGCTGCCTCATTCAATGACCATCTTTCCACTCCAGCTCAGCACACAGCGGCTCCACATCAGCAGCCAGACACAACCCACCCGTGATGTCATCCGCCTGTCGCCCAGCCCGCTGCAAAAGCCGAGATGGAGCAGAGAGGCCGAGGCGATGGAGGAGGAACTCTGCCTGCCGTGCCAAGGTGGGCATCACGTGACCTCGTGCCAAGCAGAAGTGGGGGCCATGTGACAGATAGATGTACATTAAAGTGGTTGTGAAGGCTGAAGGTTTGCATTAGAGCGGTATTAAACCCAAAACCAAAAATGTCCTCTATTGCAGCTCACTAGAGGGACGCCGAATGGGAATTTTTGGTGCCGAAACCGAAAATGCAGGACGCGCTTCGCCGAAAATCAATACCGGGATTTAGGTGATCCAGATTATGTGCTTTTCTGTGTAAATGTGCAATTAACTTAATAAAGAAAAATAAAAAATAAAAAAAACACCAAAAATTACCGTTTTAAAAGAATATATATATAACTTTTTTTATATATATAATTGTATTAATGAAATTGTAATGAATTTAAATGAATATGAATTTATTTTCGGACATTATTAGCACAAGAAGTGCTCAAGAAAAATGCACCCCTTTAAATCCTACGTACGTCTTCACACTGGTCCGCTGCGATTTTGTTGTGGTGTTAAAAATCTTGCTTGCAGGCAGGTAAAAAAAAAAAAACGCACCAAAAAAGCTTCTCCCCGTTGAAATGCATTGAAAACGCAGTAAGAACGACACCAAAAAATACAGTTTTAAAAGAATATATATATCTATATATAGATATAGATATATATCTATATCTATATATAGATATATATCTATATCTATATATAGATATATATATTCTTTTAAAACTGTATTTTTTGGTGTCGTTCTTACTGCGTTTTCAATGTCCTCTATTGCAGATATATATAACTTTTTTTTATATATAATTGTATTATATTCGACTTTTTAATTAATTTCATGAATTTAAATGAATATGAATTTATTTTCGGACATTATTAGCAGAAGAAATGCTCAAGAAAAATGCACCCCTTTAAATCCTACGTACGTCTTCACACTGGTTCCCTTGCGATTCTGTTGTGGTGTTAAAAATCTTGCTTGCAGGCAGTTCAAAAAATAAATAAATAAACGCACCACAAACGCTCCTCCTTCTTAAAATGCATTGAAAACGCAGTAAGAACGCATCAATAACGCGCCCGTGTTACGTTTTTTTTATGCGGTTTTTGAGCCACATGACCTATAAAAAAAACAAACCCTAAGCACAGTAAAATCGCTGCGAAATTGCGGTGAAATCGCAGCAAAAAAATCACGTGCGTTTTCGGCGCCATTGTCACCTTTTTCCTCTTATCGGCAAAATACACCATTTTTGGCCGTTCCGTTTCGATTTCGGTGCATCTCTACAGCTTACCAATCACTAGATGTGGCGGCTGCATTAGTTTTCTTTTTTTTTAGGCTCCCCCCCCCCCCACCACTGTTTTCACCTGGTGATCTGGCCAGTAACACACCCCTTGTATTGGAGCGACCCCCCCCCCCACCACCACTCTGGATGAAGGAGCACAGGGGGGCACCTTTGCATTGCCAGTCTGGTGGGAGGGGAGTGTTAGATGCCGTGATGGCTGGTCCTCCATTTTTTGGGGGGCGTTCAGTCAGTCCGTCAGTCAAACCCCCCACCCAGGCTGCACCCCCCCCCTATTCGATCAGTCGGTCAGTCAAAATACCCCGTCCCTTGGGCAATTGGCAATACAAAACCAAGCCCCATGCGATCTGACATGACAAATCGATTCAATGTGAACGAGGGCTTAAAAACACAGATTGAAGCCAAACTCCAGTTCACACTTTCTAATCAGTTAGAGGAACAGTTTTGTTCCTTTGGGGATAAAGGCTTTACAAAAATAAATACCGTTTATCATTTCAAGCACCCCGCCAGTGTTAAAAGGTTTGTCTAATCCAGTGTTTCTCAACTCCAGTCCTCAAGGCGCCCCAACAGGTCATGTTTTCAGGATTGCCATTATTTTGCACAGGTGATTTGATCAGTTTCACTGCCTTAGTAATTATCACAGCCGTTTCATCTGAGGGAAATACTGAAAACATGACCTGTTGGTGCGCCTTGAGGACTGGAGTTGAGAAACACTGGTCTAATCCCTGTAGCTGCAAGGGAGCTTTTCAGTTGAAATACAACAGACTTGCTGGCTAGATCGCCAGGTGAAAATAGAAGAAAGGCTAAAAAAGAAAACTAGTTCAGCCATCACATCTAAGAATTGGTAAGATGAAATATAATAAACTGATTATTAGCACTTTAAGGTTTTGATGGGGGACCTCTGATGTGATGGGGGACCTCTGATGTGATGGTGGGGACCTCTGATGTGATGGGGGGGGGCCTCTGATGTGATGGGGGGACCTCTAATATGATGAGGGGACCTCTGATGTGATGGGGGACCTCTGATGTGATGGGGGGACCTCTAATGTGATGGGGACCTCTGATGTGGTGGGGAGACCTCTAATGTGATGGGGGGACCTCTGATGTGGTGGGGAGACCTCTAATGTGATGGGGGGACCTCTGATGTGGTGGGGGACCTCTAATGTGATGGGGGGACCTCTGATGTGATGGGGACCTCTGACGTGATGGGGGGACCTCTAATGTGATGGGGGGCCTCTGATGTGATGGGGGAACCTCTGATGTGATGGGGGGACCTCTAATGTGATGGGGGAACCTCTGATGTGATGGGGGAACCTCTGATGTGATGGGGGAACCTCTGATGTGATGGGGGGACCTCTGATGTGATGTGGGTGCTCTAATGTGACGGGGGAACTCCTAATGTGATGGGGGGGACCTCTGATGTGATGGGAGGACCTCTGATGTGATGGGAGGACCTCTAATGTGATGGGGACCTCTGATTAGATGGGAGGACCTCTGATGAGATGGGGACCTGTGATGTGATGGGGGACCTCTGATGTGAAGGGGGACCTCTGATGTAATGCGGGGACCTCTAATGTGATGGGGACCTCTGATGTGATGGGGACCTCTGATGTGATGGGGGACCTCTGATGTGGTGGGGGACCTCTAATGTGACGGGGGACCTCTGATATGATGGGGGACCTCTAATGTGATGGGGGACCTCTAATATGATGGGGGACCTCTGATGTGATGGCAGGACCTCTGATGTAATGCGGGGACCTCTAATGTGATGGGGACCTCTAATGTGACGGGGGGCCTCTGATGTGATGGGGGACCTCTGATGTGATGGGGGACCTCTGATATGATGGGGGACCTCTAATGTGATGGGGGACCTCTAATATGATGGGGGACCTCTGATGTGATGGCAGGACCTCTGATGTAATGCGGGGACCTCTAATGTGATGGGGACCTCTAATGTGATGGGGACCTCTGATGTGATGTGGGTGCTCTAATGTGACGGGGGAACTGTGATGTGATGGGGGGCTCTGATATTCTGTTTTTCTCCTCTTTTATTTTATAGTCTCTCTGTGACTCTGGATGTCTCCGTGTGACTCTGTATGATTCTATGTGGCTCCCTGTGACTCTCTGTGACTCTGTGTGACTCTGTATGACTCTATGTGGCTCCCTGTGGCTCCCTGTGACTCTCTGTGGCTCTCTGTGAGTCTGAGTCTCTGTACACCGGGCTGTCATTAGCTGTTAATCTGAAGGAAATGACGTTGTGTGTCTGCGGGTTGCATGCAGATTATTGTCAGTGTGTGGGAGATAACAGACAGCGGTGGCAGGCTACCCATAAACGTGTGTCTGAGCAGCGGGAAGGGAAAACGTATCTCAGGATTGGAGCTCACAGGATCGCTCGGGGGAATCCCAGAAGCCGATGTCTGTGCAGCAGATTATATGTTAATTTGTATCTGCCTGTGTGTGGCCAGCCAGCTAGATTTGGGTGAAGTCTCCCTCTAGTGGTGGACAGAGGTATTGCCGACTGTAATAACTGGGTGTGCAATCCTTGACACCCCCACCCTTACCCCCTCCCCCATCTCACAGCCATGAGATGCACCACAATCACTCACTGCGGTTGTACAATCAGACTGTAACGTGTGTGGTCCGCTTTACAATGACCAGCATTGCCGAGTCCGAACTAAACAATCTGTCTGATTTACAGTATATTATATCCAATTAGGTCAATCTAAAAATGGATTGCACAGCAGGGTTGGAACGTGTGTGTGGCACGTAGGAGGTGATAACGAGCCGCTGCGGCAATCGGAGGTGCAGGCCGATGGGGAATCTTCCTGTGAGTGGGCCGTGTTATGGAGGAGAGGAGTGCGGCGGGTCCCGGCACTGGAGTGACTCACAGAGAGGCAGAGAATTTCCATCAGGTGAGGGCAGACCATGTGACCCGGTGCCTAGGCACATCGTGACCCCCCCAGCAGCAGCTTCTGCAGCACAAAAGGGACGGAGTGCTCAGGGTGGGGGTGCTTATATTTCTACTATAAATCTGCCTCAGTAAAGGGTGTGGGCAGTGCCAGGACAAGGTCATCTAGAGCCCGGGGCCAACATGCCGAATTACCCAAACCAACAACCCTTCCCCCCCCCCCCAATAAAAATGAGCACTGATCTGCATCCTAACCCCCTCCAAGCATGAATTCCCCCCTGCTGAAATCCCCTTCCCAATTTCCCCTCCTAGAACAATTCTTATCCCCTGCTCCCCCCCCTCCCAACACAAATCCCCTCCCCCCAACCTCCTTGTAGTGCCCCCCACCTCACATGATACCACAGTGCCCAGGGCAGATTTCCCTACTGCCCACCCCTTGTCCCGGCCCTGGGTGTAGGGGTTTTAGCCAAAGGCTCAGCAACCTCTGAGCCAACATAAGTCCCGCCTCTCTTCTCCAATGAGTTTCCTGTGTTCCTCCCACAACATCACTAACACTGGGAGAGGGAGGAGTCAGCACTTTAAAGCGGTGTTCCAGACTTTTTTTTTTTTAAGTCAGCAACTACAAACACTGTAGCTGCTGACTTTTAATAAGGGCACTTACCTGTCCACTGAGCCCGCGATGTCGCCCCCCCCCCCCCGAGGCCGATCCGTCCATCGGACCAGGTGCTGGCGCCGCCATCCTAACTAAGGGAAACAGGCAGCGGAGCCTTGCGGCTTCACTGCCTGTTTCCTGCTGCGCACGCGCGAGTCGCACGGCGCTTTGTGAATGGCCCCGTTGTTTTCTGGGACACACACAGGTCCCAGAATACAACGAGGCAGATTAGGAAGACTGCCTGGCAACAGGGGTTTCTGGTAAGTAAAAAAAAAAAAAAAAAAGTTTTTTTTTTCAAATTTTTTTTATATATTTTTTGTAGAATTTTTTTTATTTTAGGGTGGACCTCCGCTTTAAACTAATCAGAGCTTCCATTGCTTTGAGTCAACAGGCTTATAGCAGAAGGTAACCTCATCAGTGTGCCTCTGCTCCTTTACTGTCCAATCACAGGCTGAGGATGGGGGGGGGGAGTAGGGTCACTGCCTTGGCTGCCTGATATTCATGTTACTGGATCACAAGGCTGTCTGAACAGAATACGAATCCTTTCCTTTGTCGTCTGCAGGAGGAGTTCCCGAATCCTTGCTCCTCTTCTGGGAGCGACTAATTACTGACTGTGCTGGCCCAGCTCCCCTGCCTTTCCTTTTAGCTCCCTACATAACCATGCAGCTGCCAGGGGAGGAGTAAAAGAAAATATAACATGTCTGTGGGGCTGCTGACATCACCTCCGAGGTGGGGGCGCCCAGCGGCAATCTCTACACAAAGGGAGGCTTTTACAGGTGAATAACATGAATAAAACATGCAAACAATTGGGAGGAAATCGCGCTGACAAAAGTGAAACAAATAATTAAACCTTAAAATGTAATCAACCAGCTTTGTTTTTTTCTGTTTATGAATAAAATATGTTAAATACACATAAAATCGTACCGGAAGGCTGATGTTAAAATAATCTGGAGACCTCCAGGAAGATCGCTATTGAATTTCTGCCTTTACAGGGCGCCGTTTTATTCTATTTTTTTTTAATGTTTCAACAAGGTCACTTTAAGAAACAAACCAAATTTGTATTTTAAATATATTCCTCAATAGCCACAAAGCATATAAATAAACTTTGTATATATAAATAAATAAACCAAATGCCTTTGAAAACTCAGATATTGCCTTGTAAATATAGCGGTGACATCATCACTGTGCTGTACATAGCTTATGCGGAGCTGTGGGAGGGGCCCAGCAGGCTCCACCCACTACAGAAAACTACAGGAGGGGGGCGGAGACAAGACCAGTCACCCTGCACAAGGAGAGGGTAGAGCTGTGGGAGGGGCCAATCAGGCTCCACCCACTACAGAAAACTACAGGAGGGGGCGGAGACAAGATCAAGCACCCTGCACAAGAAGAGAGAGAGAGCAGTGGGAGGGGCCAAGCAGGCTCCACCCACTGCAGAAAACTACAGGAGGGGGTGGAGACAAGACCAGTCACCCTGCACAAGGAGAGAGTAGAGCTGTTGGAGGGGCAGAGCAGGCTCCACCCACTACAGAAAACTACAGGAGTGGGCGGAGACAAGACAAGCCCTCTTGCACAAGGAGAGAGAGCAGAACTGTGGGAGGGACCCAGCAGGCTCCACCCACTACAGGCTGTCTGCAGAAAACTACAGGAGGGGCGGAAACAAGACCTGTCACCCTGTACAAGGAGAGAGAGCAGAGCTGTGGGAGGGGCCAAGCAGGCTCCACCCACTACAGAAAACTACAGCAGGGGGCGTAGACCAGACCGGTCCTCCTGCAGGAGGAGGGAGAGCAGAACTGTGGGAGGGACCCAGCAGGCTCCACCCACTAAAAAAACTATAGGAGTGGGCGGAGACAAGACCAGTCCTCCTGCACAAGGAGAGAGAGCAGAACTGTGGGAGGGACCCAGCAGACTCCACCCACTACAGGCTGCCTGCAGAAAACTACAGGAGGGGCAGAGACAAGACCAGTCCCCCTGCACAAGGAGAGAGAGCAGAGCTGTGGGAGGAACCGAGCAGGCTCCACCCACTACAGATAACTATAGGAGGGGGTGGAGACAAGACCTGTCCCCCTGCACAAGGAAAGAGTGTAGAGCTGTGGGAGGGGCAGAGCAGGCTCCACCCACTACAGAAAACTACAGGCGGGGCGGAGACAAGACCAGTCCCCCTGCACAAGGAGAGAGGGTTAGCAGTAGGTGGTCTTTATTACAGGAAGTCTCACACTGGATTACTGCACAGATCTGGAGGAAGATTCTAGAAGAAGACACGTGACCATTTATCATCCCAGAGTTCCGATCTATTCAGGCATCATGCTCTATATTTTCATTCTCCATGTTTTATTCGCGGTAAAGTTTCCTTCACAAATGTCAGGTTGGAGTCGATGACTGT
This sequence comes from Lithobates clamitans, assembly GCA_037952925.1. Classification (NCBI taxonomy): domain Eukaryota; kingdom Metazoa; phylum Chordata; class Amphibia; order Anura; family Ranidae; genus Lithobates; species Lithobates clamitans. The sequence continues at coordinate 83,876 of JBBGZY010002878.1, read as the reverse complement.
GCTGCCCTCTCAGTCTTCATCCTCAGGCTCCAGGCAGGAAGGTGACAGGTGTAACGGTAGTTAACATCCCCAGACACAGCGAGAGAATTAAAGATTAACGACCCAGAGAACCCTCCTCGCCAGAAGGCCGTCGTCTCATAGCGCCGGGCTGCATCCTGTCAGTTCTGCGGGCGGAATCTGGTCAGGTATCTTGTATATAACAAATGTATCTTCCTTTTCTGGTGTTCACAGAGAAAATGATACAATGATTCAGTGTCTGGATTAGGTGTCCATCAAAGGAAGCCTGAAGTGGTTGATATTCGGAGGATGTCCTTTCTTACCTTCTTCTTAGAATGTCGATTGCCTGGCTGTGTCTGGATCCTCAAAACAAATGTCGCAGTGATTTCAGACCTCCTGATCCACAAGCTTGGCTGGATTGGTACTAAAGCAGCTGGATCAGCTTGACAGCCAAACAACTAGCATTTTTCAGGGGAGGTCAACCATGGCGGCCATCATTCTTCCACACTGTAAGTCTCCATTATTCTACTTGGCACAATAAAAGAAATCTAAATGTTTCCACTTGGAATGATGGCTGACCCAGCATTTGGCTCATTGACTTTGGCAAATTGTGTCCACCCTGGCAGATTCACCACATTTGCTTCACACAACCAGAAATGTTCATTGACTGCAGCAGTGCTCAGACTCTGCAACATTGTCCTGTATAAGAATCATTTGTTAATCACTAAAAAAATCCTTCTGTAGAGTTGCAATTTTTAATTTTTCATCACTTGAACAATTGGTTGCCTCCTTTTTACTTGGAGGCACCAGGATCAAAATGTTCCATCAAACGTGTATGTGTTTAGTATACTGAGGCTGGTTACCATGTGATCTAAGGAGCAGAGGCTGAAGACAATGTATTCTCAGGAGCTGAGGTTGTAGAAAATCTGATCTAAGGAGCAGAGGCTGGAGACAATGTGTTCTGAGAAGCAGAGGCTGGACACCATGTGATCTGAGTAGCAAAGGCTGGAGACATCATTATCTGAAGAGCAGAGGCTGCAGACATTGTGATCTGAGGAGCAGAGGCTGGAGACATCATGATCTGAAGAGCAGAGGCTGCAGACATTGTGATCTGAGGAGCAGAGGCTGGAGACATCATGATCTAAAGAGCAGAGGCTGCAGACAATGTGATATGAGGAGCAGAGGCTGGAGACATCATGATCTGAAGAGCAGAGGCTGCAGACATTGTGATCTGAGGAGCAGAGGCTGTAGACATCATGATCTGAAGAGCAGAGGCTGCAGACAATGTGATATGAGGAGCAGAGGCTGGAGACATCATGATCTGAATAGCAGAGGCTGCAGACAGTGTGATCTGAGAAGCAGAGGCTGAAGACTATGTTGTCTGAGGAGCAGAGGCTGGAGACATCATGATCTGAAGAGCGGAGGCTGGAGACAATGTGATCTGAGGAGCAGAGGCTGGAGACATCATGATCTGAAGAGCAGAGGCTGAAGACAATGTGGTCTGAGGAGCAGAGGCTGCTGGAGACATCATAATATGAAGAGCAGAGGCTGGAGACAATGTGATCTGAGGAGCAGAGGCTGGAGACAATGTGATCTGAGGAGCAGAGGTTGGGAAAAAATGTTATCTGAGGAGCAGAGGCTGGAGACAACATGACCTGGAGAAAAGATGTGATCTGAGGAGCTGAGGCTGGGGACCATGTGATCTGAGGAGCTGAGGCTGGGGACCATGTGATCTAAGGAGCAGAGGCTGGGGACAATGTGATCTGAGGAGCAGAGGCTGGGGACCATGTGATCTAAGGAGCAGAGGCTGGGGACAATGTGATCTGAGGAGCAGAGGCTGGAAAACATGTGATCTGAGGAGCAGAGGCTGGGGACCATGTAATCTGAGGAGTAGAGGCTGGAGACTATGTGATCCGAGGAGCAGAGGTTGGGAAAATGTTATCTGAGGAGCAGAGGCTGGAGACAACATGACCTGGAGAGAAGAGACCCGATAAGATGTGATCTGAGGAGCTGAGGCTGGGGACCATGTGATCTAAGGAGCAGAGGCTGGGGACCATGTGATCTAAGGAGCAGAGGCTGGGGACCATGTGATCTAAGGAGCAGAGGCTGGAGACAATGTGTTCTGAGAAGCAGAGGCTGGACACCATGTGATCTGAGTAGCAGAGGCTGGAGACATCATGCTCTGAAGAGCAGAGAACAAAGAGAAGCACACCGCTCCAGGCAAACTCGGGTGCAGGATGGATCACAGGTGCAGACCTCAGCTCACCACCGTGGAAGACGAACAAGACAAGGAATTGGTCGCACACTGGAACTCCAAATTATGTCGATGTCATCTTTGTTGTCAAAAAAGGGTCAGACAGATACAGGCAATGGTAGACGTTTCACAAGTGATAGCTTGTGGGTTGTGAACAAGCAAGCTATCGCTTGTGAAACGTCTACCATTGCCTGTATCTGTCTGACCCTTTTTTGACAATAACGATGACATCGAGATAATTTGGAGTTCCAGTGTGCGACCAATTCCTTGTCTTGTTTGAAGAGCAGAGGCTGCAGACAATGTGATCTGAGGAGCAGAGGCTGGAGATATCATGATCTGAAGATTGGAGGCTGGAGACAATGTGATCTGAGGAGCAGAGGCTGGAGATATCATGATCTGAAGATTGGAGGCTGGAGACAATGTGATCTGAGGAGCAGAGGCTGGAGATATCATGATCTGAAGATTGGAGGCTGGAGACAATGTGATCTGAGGAGCAGAGGCTGAAGACAATGTGGTATGAGGAGTAGAGGCTGCTGGAGACATCATGATCTGAAGAGCAGAGGTTGGAGACAATGTGATCTGAGGAGCTGAGGCTGGGGACCATGTAATCTAAGGAGCAGAGGCTGGGGACAATGTGATCTGAGGAGCAGAGGCTGGGGACCATGTGATCTAAGGAGCAGAGGCTGGGGACAAAGTGTTCTGAGAAGCAGAGGCTGGACATCATGTGATCTGAGTAGCAGAGGCTGGAGACATCATGATCTGAAGAGCAGAGGCTGCAGACAATGTGATATGAGGAGTAGAGGCTGGAGACATCATGATCTGAATAGCAGAGGCTGCAGACAATGTGATATGAGGAGCAGAGGCTGGAGACATCATGATCTGAAGAGCAGAGGCTGCAGACATTGTGATCTGAGGAGCAGAGGTTGGGGAAAAATGTTATCTGAGGAGCAGAGGCTGGAGATAACATGAACTGGAGAGAAGAGACTGGAGAATATGTGATCTGAGGAGCTGAAGCTGGGAACCATGTGATCTGAGGAGCTGAGGCCGGGGACCATGTAATCTAAGGAGCAGAGGCTGGGGACAATGTGATCTGAGGAGCAGAGGCTGGAGACCATGTGATCTGAGGAGCAGAGGCTGGAGATAACATGACCTGGAGAGAAGAGACTGGAGAAGATGTGATCTGAGGAGCTGAGGCTGGGGACCATGTGATCTAAGGAGCAGAGGCTGGGGACAATCTGATCTGAGGAGCAGAGGCTGGAGACCATGTGATCTGAGAAGCAGAGGCTGGAGACCATGTGATCTGAGGAGCAGAGGGGACCATGTGATCTGAGGAGCAGAGGGGACCATGTGATCTGAGGAGCAGAGGCTGGAGACCATGTGATCTGAGGAGCAGAGGCTGGAGACCATGTGATCTGAGGAGCAGAGGCTGGAGACCATGTGATCTGAGGAGCAGAGGCTGGAGACATCATGATCTGAAGAGCGGAGGCTGGGGATCATGTGATCTGAGGAGCAGAGGCTGGGGATCATGTGATCTGAGGAGCAGAGGGGACCATGTGATCTGAGGAGCTGAGGCTGGGGATCATGTGATCTGAGGAGCAGAGGGGACCATGTGATCTGAGGAGCAGAGGCTGGAGACCATGTGATCTGAGGAGCAGAGGCTGGAGACCATGTGATCTGAGGAGCAGAGGCTGGGGATCATGTGATCTGAGGAGCAGAGGGGACCATCTGATCTGAGGAGCTGAGGCTGGGTACCATGTGATCTGAGGAGCAGAGGCTGAAGACTATGTTGTCTGAGGAGCAGAGGCTGGAGACATCATGATCTGAAGAGCGGAGGCTGGAGACAATGTGATCTGAGGAGCAGAGGCTGGAGACATCATGATCTGAAGAGCAGAGGCTGGAGACAATGTGATCTGAGGAGCAGAGGCTGGAGACAATGTGATCTGAGGAGCAGCGGTTGGGAAAAAATGTTATCTGAGGAGCAGAGGCTGGAGACAACATGACCTGGAGAAAAGATGTGATCTGAGGAGCTGAGGCTGGGGACCATGTGATCTGAGGAGCTGAGGCTGGGGACCATGTGATCTAAGGAGCAGAGGCTGGGGACAATGTGATCTGAGGAGCAGAGGCTGGGGACCATGTGATCTAAGGAGCAGAGGCTGGGGACAATGTGATCTGAGGAGCAGAGGCTGGAAAACATGTGATCTGAGGAGCAGAGGCTGGGGACCATGTAATCTGAGGAGCAGAGGCTAGAGACCATGTGATCCGAGGAGCAGAGGTTGGGAAAATGTTATCTGAGGAGCAGAGGCTGGAGACAACATGACCTGGAGAGAAGAGACCCGAGAAGATGTGATCTGAGGAGCTGAGGCTGGGGACCATGTGATCTAAGGAGCAGAGGCTGGGGACAATGTGATCTGAGGAGCAGAGGCTGGGGACCATGTGATCTAAGGAGCAGAGGCTGGGGACAATGTGATCTGAGGAGCAGAGGCTGGAAAACATGTGATCTGAGGAGCAGAGGCTGGGGACCATGTAATCTGAGGAGCAGAGGCTGGAGACCATGTGATCCGAGGAGCAGAGGTTGGGAAAATGTTATCTGAGGAGCAGAGGCTGGAGACAACATGACCTGGAGAGAAGAGACCCGAGAAGATGTGATCTGAGGAGCTGAGGCTGGGGACCATGTGATCTAAGGAGCAGAGGCTGGGGACAATCTGATCTGAGGAGCAGAGGCTGGAGACCATGTGATCTGAGGAGCAGAGGCTGGAGACCATGTGATCTGAGGAGCAGAGGGGACCATGTGATCTGAGGAGCAGAGGGGACCATGTGATCTGAGGAGCAGAGGCTGGAGACCATGTGATCTGAGGAGCAGAGGCTGGAGACCATGTGATCTGAGGAGCAGAGGCTGGGGATCATGTGATCTGAGGAGCAGAGGCTGGGGATCATGTGATCTGAGGAGCAGAGGGGACCATGTGATCTGAGGAGCTGAGGCTGGGGATCATGTGATCTGAGGAGCAGAGGGGACCATGTGATCTGAGAAGCAGAGGCTGGGGACCATGTGATCTGAGGAGCAGAGGCTGGGGACCATGTGATCTGAGGAGCAGAGGCTGGAGACCATGTGATCTGAGGAGCAGAGGCTGGGGATCATGTGATCTGAGGAGCAGAGGGGACCATGTGATCTGAGGAGCTGAGGCTGGGTACCATGTGATCTGAGGAGCAGAGGCTGGGGACCATGTGATCTGAGGAGCAGAGGCTGGGGACCATGTGATCTGAGGAGCAGAGGCTGGAGATCATGTGATCTGAGGAGCAGAGGTTGGGGACCATGTGATCTGAGGAGCAGAGGCTGGAGACCATGTGATCTGAGAAGCAGAGGCTGGGGATCATGTGATCTGAGGAGCAGAGGCTGGAGACCATGTGATCTGAGGAGCATAGGGGACCATGTGATCTGAGGAGCAGAGGCTGGGGATCTTGTGATCTGAGGAGCAGAGGCTGGGGATCATGTGATCTGAGGAGCAGAGGCTGGAGACCATGTGATCTGAGGAGCAGAGGGGACCATGTGATCTGAGGAGCAGGGGTTGGGGACCATGTAATCTGAGGAGCAGAGGCTGGAGATCATGTGATCTGAGGAGCAGAGGTTGGGGACCATGTGATCTGAGGAGCAGAGGCTGGGGATCATGTGATCTGAGAAGCAGAGGCTGGGGATCATGTGATCTGAGGAGCAGAGGTGGTTTTGTACTGTGAGTAATGTAAGACTGGCAGACTCTGCAGCGAGGTGAGTGAGACACACTGAGGTAGGAGGCTCTGCAACCAGCGCTGTTCCTCTCATACATGCTACATCCTTGAGATCCGGATTCTCTGACTAAAACCTGTTGGTCCAGGCTTCACATCACCATGGAAACGGGTTACTAAGCCGCAGACCTGGCAGATATCAGTTCTGTACAGTCTTATTATCTTCTCGATATGAAAAGATATAACCCCCCCCCACCTCCCCCACACCACCACCTCCCCCCTACACATTGAGCGGTCCTCACCCCAGTATTAACCTGCGGCACAGCAACATCTCAATATGTAAAAAGTCATATTTCATCTTTCCCTTCTTCATCTGCTGAGTCCATTTACTTCACATATAGAATGCCGAGCGGACGCCATCGCCGGATCTGACCGCACTCAGGCCACATGCACACCGCAGCTAAAAAAATATGTCTGCTTTACAGATGTTTGACGTTCAGAGAGGAGCGTCAGAGCAGGTGATGTCCCCTCACAGTCACACACTATTATTATAGGTTTATATAGCTCTGACATATACCGCAGTGCTGTACAGAGATCACTGAGCCAGTCACATCAGTCTCTGCACCAGAGGAGCTTACACTCTACTGTCCCCTCCCCCACAGTCACATCAGTCTCTGTACAGAGGAGCTTACACTCTAATGTCCCCTCCCCCCACATCAGTCTCTGTACAGAGGAGCTTACACAGTAATATCCCCTCCCCCACACAGTCACATCAGTCTCTATACAGAGGAGCTTACACTCTAATGTCCCCTCCCCCACAGTCACATCAGTCTCTGTACAGAGGAGCTTACACTCTAATGTCCCCTCCCCCAAAGTCACATCAGTCTCTGTACAGAGGAGCTTACACTCTAATGTCCCCTCCCCCCACAGTCACATCAGTCTCTCTACAGAGGAGCTTACACTCTAATGTCCCCTCCCCCCACAGTCACATCAGTCTCTGTACAGAGGAGCTTACACTCTAATGTCCTCTCCCCCCACAGTCACATCAGTCTCTATACAGAGGAGCTTACACTCTAATGTCCCCTCCCCTCACAGTCACATCAGTCTCTGTACAGAGGAGCTTACACTCTAATGTCCCCTCCCCCACAGTCACATCAGTCTCTGTACAGAGGAGCTTACACTCTAATGTCCCCTCCCCCACAGTCACATCAGTCTCTGTACAGAGGAGCTTACACTCTAATGTCCCCTCCCCCACAGTCACATCAGTCTCTGTACAGAGGAGCTTACATTCTAATGTCCCCTCCCCCCACAGTCACATCAGTCTCTATACAGAGGAGCTTACACTCTAATGTCCCCTCCCCCCACAGTCACATCAGTCTCTATACAGAGGAGCTTACACTCTAATGTCCCCTCCCCCACAGTCACATCAGTCTCTGTACAGAGGAGCTTACACTCTAATGTCCTCTCCCCCACAGTCACATCAGTCTCTGTACAGAGGAGCTTACACTCTAATGTCCCCTCCCCCACTCAGTCACATCAGTCTCTGTACAGAGGAGCTTACACTCTAATGTCCCCTCCCCCACAGTCACATCAGTCTCTGTACAGAGGAGCTTACACTCTAATGTCCCCTCCCCCACAGTCACACTCTATTATCATTATACATTTATATAGCTCTGACATATACCACGGTGCTGTACAGAGATCTGTGGGTCAGCGCTGGCCTGCCTTCCTCATCTTACAGTAGATGGTATCATTGTACAACGATCGGACTCCAGGTCACTTTATAGGGAATATCGTATTCTCTCTCAGGGACGGAAGTGGATACAGAAATGAAGGTCACACAACATGTTTGCGACTCTCTGGGGGGGAATATTTGCTAGAAAATTACTCAGAACCCCCAAACATTACATATTTTTTTTCAGACACCCTAGAGAATAAAATGGCGGTCGTTGCAATACTTTATGTCAACACCGTATTTGCGCAGCGGTCTTACAAGCGCAATTTTTTTGGGACGAAATACACTTTTTTGAATTAAAAAATAAGAGAACGGTAAAGTTAGACCAATTTTTTTATTCTATACTGTAAAAGATGATGTTACGCCGAGTAAATTGATACCCAACATGTCACGCTTCAAAATTGCGCCCACTCGTGGAATGGCGACAAACTTTGACCCTTGAAAATCTCCTACAGGCGACTGTTAAAAATTTCTACAGGTTACCAGTTTAGAGTTACAGAGAAGGTCTGTGGCTAGAATGATTGCTCTCGCTCAAACGATCGCGGCGATACCTCACATGTGTGGTTTGAACAACGTTTTCATACGCGGGCGCGACTTACGTATGCATTCGCTTCTGCACACGAGCTTGGAGGGACGGGGCGCTTAAAAAAAAAAAAAAAATTCTTATTTATTTTACTTTTTATTTTTTTTATTTTTACACTGTCTTTTTTTTTAAAAAAAGTTGGGTCACTTTTATTCCTATTACAAGAAATGTAAACATCTTGTGTAATAGAAAAAAGCATGACAGGTCCTCTTTAATGTGAGATCCGGGGGGGGGGTCAAAAAGACGTCACATCTCACATTTACACTTAAAAGCAATAAAAAAATTAAAAATAAAAAAGTTATTTTTTTTCCAAGAAAAAAAAAATTCCCTTTTAAAACCATTGGGCGGAAGTGACGTTTGACGTCGCTTCCGTCATCCAATGGTATGGAGCTGAGCGGGGGGGGGGCCATCATTCCCTCACTCGACTCCATGCCTCAGAGGGGAGAGGACCCGATCGTCTCCGCCACTACCCAGGGCTCCGGTAAGCGGCGGAGACCACCGGGGAGCTGCCCCGATAAAAGTGACCTCGCGGCGAATCCACCGCAGAGACCACTTTTATCCAAAAGAGGACTGCCCACTGTTTAAAAGGATAGCTGCCATGACCCCGGTACTCAACGTCAAACAGCCGCCGTATAATGACAGCGCCCCCCCCCCCCCCCGAGAGTGGTTAATAGTGCCGATCTTCTGATATTTAACTTTCCTTTCGAATACGAAGACTGGCGTTCGGGCGCTCGGCTCGCAGTACTTGGCCGGGACCATACTCGGGGTAATTAGCAGTTCTTTGATGTCGGGAATAATGGCGTCGTATAAATCTCGTCTTTCTGCTGGTGAAGAGGCAAAGTGGAGCTTGAGAGGGATCGATCATAGGCAACGGGATCGATCCACAGAAGGCAACCAGTTTCTTTTGTAGACATTAAAGTGGAGCGCTCACCAGTGCGCCTCAAGGTACGATGTGCGGTGCGCTGCAGTGACATTTATCGTGAATGCAAACGCAATGTCATGGACAATACAAGGAGCGCGGCGGCGCACTTGGCGGCGTGTAATGTAAAAATGAAAACTCTCACTCATCCCTAAAATTCGCTATCTAAGGGCTCATTCACACCCAACGCAGTGGGATGCAGTACGCTCCAACTGCATAGACAGTTCCACAATCCAGGTAATCCTAGGGACGTGCAGTAGTTCACATTTTTATGCACCGCGAAAGGCGCAAAAAACGCATGCAAACGCACGCAAATTCAATGCAACACATCACAGCGCACAGAGAAAGACAGAAGGAAGGAAGGGACCTCACAGGACAAATGCAGATAGAAGAACGAGCATCAACTGCATGTAGGGTGCAAATCAAATGCTTGTAAGGGGGGGCAACCCGTCCATCGTGGGCCTCCCCTATCCACCGCCGCCCTCCCTATCCATGCGCCACCCCCTTTCAGGATTCCGGGCGCATGAATTCCTATGGCGGGGGTGGGGGGTTGTTTTTTGAAGCACCTGATTAGAGCCGGAGGCTCCAATAAGCTTCAAATAGGGTGGGCTCGGGGCGCAGAGCATTGCGTCTGGAGCCCACCCAGTTGTGTTGCAACAGCGAATAATAAATATTATCACTGATAATCACTCATAATCACTGATCCTCCTCCCGACCAATCTGGAATCGGGTCTAATACCCGTCACCCGATTGGCTGAAAGGACAGCCGATCCTATTGGACGCCTAGGAGGAGGGGAGGAGACGCGCGGTGGAAGCGAGGAGGAGGAGACCAGGGCCGTCTTTAATATCAATTAGACGCTGGGCAAACATTTTCTTGGGCCCTCCCGAATCCATTTATCAACTATTTGTGGGCAGTGCAGGGCCCAAGGGGAAGCTGCCTTGGGCCTCACAACAATGACTGGGCCCGGGGCAGCTGCCCCTTTTGCCCTGTGTTAAAGACGGCCCCGGAGGAGACACAGGAGCCGCTGCCCAATGCCCGCCACAGCCTGATGTCCGCCGATGCTCCAATCCCAGCCACTGCCCAATGTGCCCGCCATATGCACCATCCCCGCTGCTGCCCAATGTGCCCACCGATGCCCTTTGTGCCTGCGCCTGCCTGATCCCCGCCACCTAGATGGGGTAAGTGCCGGTGGACTGGCAGACAGTGAGGGGGGGTGCGGCGGTTTGAGATGCCACGTGGGGGGGGCGGGGGTGGTTGTTTGCAGCCCTCCCCCCCAAACAAAAAAACACCAGCCGCCACTGTGCTTGTATATGTGCAAGGAAAAAACGCACAGTAGATGTTCAGTTTCTAGTGTGAATGGGCCCCAAACGTTCTGTGAATGCGCACATTTTTTCTGCTTTTTTTTTTGCATGTTTTTGCCCTATAGGCATAAGGCAGCCCATTCATATGAATAGACCCCACTATATGGCAAAAAATAAACCACGCCAAAGAAGCTCCTGTACTTTTTTGGGTGTTGGGCTTTGCACTCTTTGGCGTGTTTATTGCACATTTTAACACGTGTGATTGTCGTGTCTAAGGTGGCATGAACAATGAATAACAGCGAGTCCTCGCTTCGGCAGGACATATCCAGTTGCAGACTCCGAGGGTGCAAGACACGCCCCCAAAAAATCATTGTACACGGGGCATGTCTGGTACATCCAGTCCTCCTGCCCTGCTGCCGGGACAAGGTAAAAACAGGTATTTTTGCTAGAAAATTACTTAGAACCCCCCCCAACATTATTTTTTTTCTAACACCCTAGAGAATAAAATGGCGGTCAATGCAATACTTTCTGTCACACCGTATTTGCGCAGCGGTCTTACAAGCGCACTTTTTTTTGGAAAAAATACACTCCAGTAAAGTTAGCCCAATTTTTTTTTTTATATTGTGAAAGATGATGTTACGCCGAGTAAATTGATACCCAACATGTCACGCTTCAAAATTGCGCCCGCGCGTGGAATGGCGACAAGCTTTTACCCTTAAAAATCTCCATAGGCGATGTTTAAAAAATTCTACAGGTCGCATGTTTTGAGTTACAGAGGAGGTCTGGGGCTAGAATTATTGCTCTCGCTCTACCGATCGCGGCAATACTTCACATGTGTGGTTTGAACACCGTTTTCATATGCGGGCGCTGCTCACGTGTGCGTTCGCTTCTGCGCGCAAGCTCGGCGGGACAGGGCGCGTTTAAAATTTTTACTTTTTTTCTTTTTTATTTAACTTTTTTAATTTTTACACTGTTCTTAAAAAAAAAAAAAAAAGTGTTACTTTTATTGCTATTACAAGGCATGTAAACATCCCTTGTAATAGAAAAAAAGCATGACGGGACCTCTTAAATGTGAGATCTGGGGGGTCAAAAAGACATCAAATCTCATATTTACACTAAAATGCAATAAAAAAAATAATTAAATGTCATTTGAAGAAAAAAAAAAATGTCCCTTTAAGAGCTATGGGCGGAAGTGACGTTTTGACGCCGCAAAATAGGGGATATATTTATGGCATTTTTATTGTAATTTTTTTTTTTTTAAACTAGTAATGGTGATGATCTGTGATTTTTAGCGGGACTGCGACATTGCGGCGAACAGATCGGCGCTATGGGCGGAAGTGACGTTTTGACGGCACAAAATAGGGGATATATTTATGGCATTTTTATTGTAATTTTTTTTTGTTTTTTTTATAAACTAGTAATGGCGGTGATCAGTGATTTTAAGCGGGACTGCGACACTGCGGCGAACAGATCGGACACTTTTGACACTTTTTTGCAACCAGTGACATTTATACAGCGATCAGTGCTATAAAAATGCACTGATTACTGTATAAATGACACTGGCAGGGAAGGGGGTTAACACTAGGGGGGGCGATCAAGGGGGTTAAATGTGTTCCCTGGGCGGTGTTTCTAACTGTGGGGGGGAGGGGACTGACTGGGAGTAGTAGAGAGAGATTGCTGTTCCTGATCACTAGGAACAGACGATCGCTCTGTACTCCCCTGACAGAACGGGGATCTCTCTGTTTACATTGACAGATCCCCGTTCCGGCTCTCTGTGGAGCGAACGCGGGTGGCCGGCGGATATTGCGGGTGACAGGTGGACATCGCGGGTGGCTGGCGGACATTGGGCTGCCGGGCCACGCGCATCAGCTCCCCCCGCCGTGCGTGCCTGCTATAGCTGTTAAAGGGACCGAGGTACAGCTACGGCGATTTGCGGGAACGAGCCGACCTGCCGCAGTATAATGATGGCGGCTGGTCGGCAAGCGGTTAAGCGATGTCGCAGAATAAACCGGCTCATTGCAGAACAGGTGTGAGAGCCAAAGTGGCTATACTAAAAAATTGGAAGGATACAGAGAGGATTAGCAATGGCCCCTGGGCAAGGACGAATGGCGGCGAGACACGCCTTGAACGCACGCAATAACATGCATTTTTGCAATGCGTTCCCGGGGACGCTTAGGCGTGAATGGAGTCTAAGATCTAAGAGCCCATTCACACCAGGTGCTGGGCGGCTATTCCAGCGCAATCCCACTGCAAAAAATGGCGAAATGCCGCGTCTCCTGTACGGCCGGCTCAGCTCACCGCAATCTAGGAAAAGAAAGAAAAATTGCACTCTACGGGTCGATCGCATGGCCTGTGACAGACGCTCGTCAAGCTCCAGTTTGCCTCTTCACCAGCAGAAAGACGAGACTATGTGAAAACGCCATTATCCCGACATCAAAGCGCAGAACTGCAGATTACCCCGAGGATGATCCCAGCCAAGTACTGGGAGACGAGCGTCCACAGACCGATCTTTTCATATCCTAAGGAAAGTGAAACGCGAGACGATCGGCTCTATTACCATTCCCTGTACATTAAGCTGTAATTGGCGTACTTTTTTTCTTTTGCGCAGTGCGAGGCAATCCATCGCCGTGCGCCGCGCAGTGGCCAGTGGAACTAAATGAAATGCTACTGTGTGAGATTTCAATAAAGTTTGTTTAAAAAAAAAAAAGAAAAAGTGAACAGATCGCGGCACATCGGCACTGCGATTATCCCGCCACATCGGACCGAACGTCAGCCGCTGGGGTTGGTGTGAACAGACCCTAAAAGAAAAGAATGTTGACGCACTACAGAGATTTTAATTGTAACAAATCACAATGGTTCAAATACAAAGTATCAAAAAAAAAGTGCAAAAATCGATACAAAAGGACAGACCAGTCACATAAAGCGCACACGGGTCTTCCCCCTCATTCAAAGCACGTTCGCTTTATATAGTAAAGATAATTCGATCAGAACCCGTCCTTCCCGTGCCCAGGATACAGAACATCAGATCATTCAAAGTAAAACCCCAACCAGAAATAACAAGACTACAAATGAATAACCAAATAAACAATAAAAAAAAACAATTGATGCAATATTCACCCGCAATGCTGAGATTTCCCGGCGGTACTTTTTTAGTCTGCCACTAGATGTCCTCAGTTTTATGGCAAGCCTCATGTATCCCACTTACTCTGAATCCAGGTCATCCTGGACCCCCCCCCCCCCCTAGCCTGTGATTGGACAGTGAAAGGTGAAGCAGCGCAGTGTTGAGCTTCTCTCTCTCTGTCATGCCGCACTGCTCTGCTCTGCTCATACACTGATTGGCTCCTTGTGCTGCTTCTTCCTCTTACACTCCAGCCCTGCTGTACAGGGACAACAAAAGTCCGACACCCGGTCACATTTGGTGACTTGCAGTGCTTGTATTTAAAAAGAAAGAAATAACTGATGTACTAATGATTAAAGAGCTGCAATACGGCTAGGTTCCACGCTTGTGCAGGAAGGTGCAGGACAGCGGGTGAATCGCACCTGTTCCTGAACCCGCAACCACCTGCAGCTAAAGTGTGCTGCTCCGCTGCAGGCACCCGGGTCTGCCATTCATTCTTAATGACACCCCACACACCTGAAACTGCAGCGTGTTTTTTTCTTTTTTGCGCATTTTTCACGTGGTAAGGTGCGCTACGTATAGGATAGCCCATTCATTGCATGACAAACGCCCCAAAGAACCCCCTCGTGGTAACTTTGTCATGTGGCAAGTCCATGCACGCAACCTGCACTTGGGGTGCCATTAAAATTGAATGGGCTTCATGTTTTACAAGTCACAGACTTTATCCGAAAAAACCTGCCCGAATATCAGATCTCCAACGTCTTCGATCGACAAACTACTCAACGGGCAAAAAATACTCGATCACTGACCTCTACAGACCACTCTTTGTTTACAAAGCCTCTACACCTCACGTCTGTACAATCTTGGAGTAAAGACTGTCCTGGAGAGGACATCCTGGATAATATCCTGGAAGGGGACAGGTGAGAAATGAATCCTGGAGGGAAACTCAGTTCAAGTTCCTACATAGAGCTTGTTCCTTTTATCACCAAACACTCTACACCTCCGGGGGCACCTCGGACTTGGTGCTCGGCCTCGAGACCATCTTTACTTTGGACATGTTCAGCCATCTCCGACTACTGGGATCGAGTCCTGTCATTTATCTAACCAGTAACCAACTACCAACTACCCAAGGACCCCTTTCCTCTACTGTTCAGATGTCCAAAGACGTGGAACCTCTCCGATTGACTTAAAACCTCGAAGCTCCAGGACAACCACCGGTGGACTCTCATATGTCTCCTAGTCGCTCGCAGAAACATCTCTAAGCATTGGGTCTCCGGAACAACACCCAACATCTCAGGAAATCAAGAGAGACCTTAAAACACTTCTATTCAGAGAAAAACTGGACACCACAATCAATATCAAAACGCTTTGAATTCGGATGGAGCTCCTTCATTTATAAGAGTTTAACGACATCTGAGAAATCATCACTCCATTTATTTTGGCACCTACTGGAATTAGGACTCATACAGCCAATTCCCCAAAATCAATCAATTGATCAGCAAGTTTTTGATATCTATTAGGTGACTTGATCACCCATTCATATATCGGTTTACCATTAAATGTTCTGACCATCATTTCAACTCCTGGCCACCCGGCAAACTCGGGAGGCTATTGGTTCATCATGGTATCCTCTCTTCACTTCTCCTCTTCCTTCTATTCTCTTCTATTCTATACTTTCTTTTACCCCCCCCCCCCCTATACTTTATGTTCTGATATTTGTAACAACATTTCGACAGTTACGTGATCCTGACAATACTTAAGGGCCTGAGGCCCCCTGTTTCTTTCATCTTTAACCACTTGCCAACCATCCGCCGCAGTTGTACTGCAGCAGAATGGCACGGCTGGGCGAAACGACGTTATGTAATGTCGCTTCGCCCTGTGGCCCCCTGCTCGCCCGCGGAGGCGATGCGAGTGCCCGGCGGTCTCGATCACCGCCGGACTCCCGTGATCGCTCGGGGCACACGGAGAACTGGGATCTGTGTGTGTAAACACACAGTTTCCGGTTCTCTGAGGGGAGAAGAGACAGATCGTCTGTTCATACAGAGTATGAACAGCGATCTGTCATCTCCCCTGCACAGTCCCCTCTCCCCTTCAGTTAGAACACAAACTAGGGAACACATTAACCCCTTGATCGCCCCCTAGTGGTTAACCCCATTCACTGCCAGTGACATTTTTACTGTAATCAATGCAATGTTATAGCACTGATCGCTGTAAAAATGCAACGATCTCTCTTCCATGAGTAAGGACATCTGAAAAAGCTCGCTAGACATGTGCAATTTGTTTCGTTCCGAATTCCGTTTTTAAGGAATTTCAACAAATTTGTTAATTCTGAAATATCTGAATTAACGAAAACCCGTTTAACAAATTTTTCCGAATATTCGTAGATTAGAATATTCGAAAATTTGTAAATTCATACATTCGCACAATTGTAAATTCGTAAATTAGCAAATTTGGAAATCTGAACTAATAATTACCTAATAATAACTTAACTATTACTAACTATTAAATTCTAGGTATTGTAATTTCCTTTCAAATTTGGCTGTCAATGAATGTAAAAAATACGAATTTATCCGAAGTTACGAATTATCCCAAACAAAGAATGCCGCATCTAAACGAATGGAACGTAATGAATTAATAATAATAAATAACAATAATAATAATAAAAACGTTTTATTATTTATTATTAGTTTGTTCCGTTCCATTTGTTTAGATGCGGCATTCGTTATTTCGGATAATTCGTAACTTCGGATAAATTTGTATTCGTTACGTTCACTAACAGCCAAATTTGAAAGGAAATTACAATACCTATAAATAATTTAATAGTTAG
Source organism: Lithobates clamitans (assembly GCA_037952925.1). Lineage (NCBI taxonomy): Eukaryota > Metazoa > Chordata > Amphibia > Anura > Ranidae > Lithobates > Lithobates clamitans. Next base: position 67,424 of record JBBGZY010002878.1, on the reverse strand, counting down.
TTACTATTTCAGATTTTTCACATTTTCGGATTTTTGAATTTCGAATTTCCAAATTTCCGAATTTTATAACTTACGAATGTACAAATTTACAAATATACAAATTTTATAATTTACCAATGTACGAATTTATGAATGTACAAATTTACGAATTGCGATCATAACGAATGACCCGAAAAACAAAAAAAAAATGAATGAAGCGAAAACGAACCAATTTTTTGGCAGTGCACATGTCTCCAGCTTGCTATGGTTGTGTGATTACAATAGCCATCAATGGTGAGTTCTCCATCCTCGAATACTGATTCCTCTCTTCCTTCCTACTCGGCTGAACTGACCATGTTCATTCTGGCCTTAGTATCACTGCTGAGATGACGACTGTCCCGGATTTACAGGGACGGCCCCACCTCTTGGCCCTCGTTCCAAGCCTGTCCAGGGCCATGTCCCTTAAATCACAGCTTTGACCTTATTAGAGTTAGTGCAGATGCAAAATAAAATTAAAAACGAATTAATTGCAGGGATATAGGCCACAGGTGGGTCGAACCTGTATATTTAAAGGAGGAGTCTGGGCAGGTCCAACCCAAAAAGTGGGCATGATCTGCAAATGCCGACACTGAATGTGGGCAGACAAATCGTGGGTGGGGTTAACAGCGCCCCTGGAAGGTATCTACTGATTCCTCTCTTTCTTTCTGTTCAGCTGAACTGGAATAATGCTGTACATGTGCATTCTAGTCTTAGTATCACTGCATAGATGACAATTGTCCCGGATTTACAGGGACGGTCCCGCATCTTCTATTATTATTAGACAATATTTATATAGCGCCAACAGTTTGCTCAGCGCTTAACAAAATGAAGGCAGACAGTGCAGTTACCATACGATTTGGTACAAGAGGAATCAGAGGGCCCTGCTCGTTAGAGCTTACAATCTAATGCCCCGTACACGCAATCGGATTTTCCGACAACCAATGTTGGATGTGAGCTTGTTGGCGGAAAGTCCGACAATGTGTGCGCTCCATCGGACATTTGCTGTCGGACTTTCCGGCTAGCAGGTTCTCAAATTTTCCGCCAACAAAACTTTGTTGTCGGAATTTCCGATCGTGTGTGTACACAAGCCCGACGCACAAAAGTTCAACGCAATGCTCGGAATCAAGCAGAAGGAGCCGCACTGGCTATTGAACTTTCTTTTTTCTCGGCGCGTCGCACGTCTTGTACGTCACCGCATTCCCACGTTCATAATCGTTGGCCAACATGTGTGTGCAAGACAAGTTGGAGCCAACATCCTTCCGACAAAAAATCCAAGGTTTTGTTGTCGGAAAGTCCAATTGTTAAGTCCGATCGTGTGTACGCGGCATAAGAGGGGGGGGTCAATTGATACAAAAGGTAATAACTGTGGGGGGCGGGCTGATGGAGACGGCTCCTCTTTCCAACCAATAGTGTGTCCCGGGCACGGCATCATCTCAAACAAGAATTCATTTTGGTATTTGGGACAGTGAGTGGGGGGTAACCTCATATTTAGCGGTGGCGTCTGGGTGGGGGACCAACCATTAGGTGGGCGTGATTGGGGTCCACCTACCTAGAAGGTAGGTGGAAGAAATGTCTAGCGTTTATAGGTTTACCAGTGTCCTGGGACGCAGGACCACAATGCTGGTCATAGTATAGAACCCTAGTGCCGTCCCTAACGCCTTCTTCAGACATTTTTTTGTTGCGCAGCCATTGGTCGCCATGTCAGCGCCGGGAGGTTATGAGGGATTTAGATACCACTCAATGGGCACCTTGAAAGAAAGCCGCCATGACCAACTCCCCACCTGGCTCCCATACTGACCTAGAACAAGCATGCACATAAGGACTTCTGACTTTTCTCTGACTTTATTGATCTGTATATGCTGGTCCCAGGTCAATGACTGCAAGCCCACATTCACATCTGCGCACTGTGCGAACGTCCAATTTTTTTCACGTAACGCGCATAGGACAGCCCCCATTCACTTGCACCTTCTCAACCGTTGAGCTTTAGCAATGCTTTGCCACGTTTCGCCATGCTACAAAACACGCATTTGATAGCTGCCTTTGCGGTGCCTTTAACAATTAATGGCAACACACATTTTCCGCCTTTCGCAAAACGCACGTGGAAACACGTAGATGTCAATGGGGGCCTAAAGGTACTGAAGCCATCGGATCGGTGTAGCAGCCAAACGAACAATACTTCTATAAGTTGGACGGCAAAAGGAAGAGGAACGTTGAAGCCGCCACCGCCGTGGCTGCCGACACTAATATATTAATTCCTCTAGGCAGCCGTAGACAAGGTTCGACGTCATCTCGTAAAACAGGGCCCCGCCGAGAGTCCGGATTAATTTCCTGCAGGCTGCGCTATCGGCGCTCATCTGTACTGGGGGTCATGTGCTCCATTCAGTGCCTAGAGAAGGAGACGGGGATCGAATATTATTAAATGCGGGGAGTGATTGTTGCTGCACCAGGAGACGGGCCCCAAAGACCGACGGGAGGGGGGGACACGCGTGTGCAGCGGCCTCTCCGCTCACCTCCAGGAGCGACGTTATGAGAGAGCCAATGATTTCGGTGCAACCAATAATCTGGAGATGTATAACAGAAAGAAATATATCATAGGGGAAAAAAAAAAAATATATATATATATAAAATTACACAATAATATTAACAGTCATATAAAAAATATTAATAGGATTGTCCGCTCAAGCAAAGACAAAAAAAAAAAAAACACGCACCGATTTATTCACTGAACTATATTCCTTTCTGTTATACATCTCTAGTCAGAGCTATATACAGTACTCGATTTATGTGGTCCTGAAGACGCAGGGGCTCCCGCGAAACGCGTAGACCTGAGAACTATCAAATTACTGATCGACCGAACTCAAGCTCTAAAATCAAATGTACCCTCTAACTCTGTACTGTACGGTATACACAATGGCATCTTAATGTCTTTTATTTAACATGTAATTCAATAACATTTTGTACAAGTTTTATACAAACCCCGCGGGGAATCTCGTTTTGTTCCTCTGTTTTGCTTTGTTAATGTTACATTTTGGGATGATGCCAATGAGAATGTGACCAATATTTGTGAATGGCGTCTCAACCCCAGGATTACAATATAGTGCGTCAAAGTGATCCCTCTCTGGTGATCTGCATCAAAGTGATCCCTCTCTGGTGATCTGCGTCAAAATGATCCCTCTCTGGGGATCTGCATAAGAGTGATCCCTCTCTGGTGATCTGCATCAAAGTGATCCCTCTCTGGTGATCTGCGTCAAAGTGATCCCTCTCTGGGGATCTGCATAAGAGTGATCCCTCTCTGGTGATCTGCATCAAAGTGTTCCCTCTCTGGTGATCTGCGTCAAAGTGATCCCTCTCTGGCCAACTGAATCAAAGTGATCCCTCTCTGGTGATCTGCATCAAAGTGATCCCTCTCTGGGGATCTGCATAAGAGTGATCCCTCTCTGGTGATCTGCTTCAAAGTGATCCCTCTCTGGTGATCTGCATCAAAGTGATCCCTCTCTGGGGATCTGCATAAGAGTGATCCCTCTCTGGTGATCTGCTTCAAAGTGATCCCTCTCTGGTGATCTGCATCAAAGTGATCCCTCTCTGGCCAACTGAATCAAAGTGATCCCTCTCTGGCCAACTGAATCAAAGTGATCCCTCTCTGGCCAACTGCATCAAAGTGATCCCTCTCTGGCTAACTGAATCAAAGTGATCCCTCTCTGGCCAACTGCATGAAAGGGATCCCTTTCTGGCCAACTGAATCAAAGTGATCCCTCTCTGGCTAACTGAATCAAAGTGATCCCTCTCTGGCCAACTAAATCAAAGGGATCCCTCTCTGGCCAACTGAATCAAAGTAAACCCTCTCTGGCCAACTGAATCAAAGTGATCCCTCTCTGGCCAACTGAATCAAAGTAAACCCTCTCTGGCCAACTGAATCAAAGTGATCCCTCTCTGGCCAACTGAATCAAATTGATCCCTCTCTGGCCAACTGAATCAAAGTAAACCCTCTCTGGCCAACTGAATCAAAGTGATCCCTCTCTGGCCAACTGAATCAAAGTGATCCCTCTCTGGCCAACTGAATCAAAGTGATCCCTCTCTGGCCAACTGAATCAAAGTGATCCCTCTCTGGCCAACTGAATCAAAGTGATCCCTCTCTGGCCAACTGAATCAAAGTGATCCCTCTCTGGCCAACTGAATCAAAGTGATCCCTCTCTGGCCAACTGAATCAAAGTGATCCCTCTCTGGCCAACTGCCTCAAAGTGATCCCTCTCTGGCCAACTGAATCAAAGTAAACCCTCTCTGGCCAACTGAATCAAAGTGATCCCTCTCTGGCCATCTGAATCAAAATGATACCTCTCAGGCCAACTGAATCAAAGTAATCTTTCTGGTCAACTGAATCAAAATGATCCCTCTCTGGCCATCTGAATCAAAATGATCCCTTTCTGGCCAACTGAATCAAAATGATTCCTTTCTGGCCAACTACGTCAAAGTGATCCCTCTCTGGTGATCTGCCTCAAAGTAATCCCTCTCTGCCCAGCTGCATAAAAGTGATCCCTCTCTGGTAAACTGAATCAAAGGGATCACTTTCTGGCCAATTGAATCAAAATGATCCCTCTCTGGCGAGCTGCGTCTAAATGAATCCCGACTCTGTCTCTAGCTCCCCCCTTAATATCTGCTCATATGTTGTATAAGTCTCCACCTGAGCTCGAGTGACTATGCAGACGGTGAAGAAAAGCGAGAACGGTAGCGTGACAATTCCCTCACAGGTCATCCTAATGAAAGCACAATCTCTCCTACGCACCGACGCGTTTCACTGAAGATGTGTTCTGTCGTCAATAGGCTGGCGCTAATTTTAGTTCTTATTTTGTGCTGAAAGTGGAACACCCAGTCAGAGGAGGCGGTGGGAGGGGGTGGGGGGGGGGAGACGCGCTAATTAAAAGACAAAACACACAAAGTCCTCCCGTCACGCAGAGAACACCGCGATCCGCACGGCGATACATTGTTCTCACCGCTCTCTCCTTCATCGATTTTCTGCTTTGTTTTCAGCAATAAAAGAAAATCCAAAATGACTGACAGCGAAAAGAAAGTTCTCCCAACCAACAAACTCTGAAAACAACCGAAACATCTCATCCATTACAGATCATCATCAGGGAGACATTTATACTGAGCCAGATACCGAGATTTCCACCCGACATACAGGACAAGAGAAGTGGTACTGTGCAGTGTCCATACATACAGAATAAGAACAGATACCGAGAATTACACCCGACATACAGGACAAGAGAAGTAGTACTGTGCAGAGTCCATACATACAGAATAAGAACAGATACTGAGAATTACACCCGACATACAGGACAAGAGAAGTAGTACTGTGCAGAGTCCATACATACAGAATAAGAACAGATACCGAGAATTACACCCGACATACAGGACAAGAGAAGTAGTACTGTGCAGAGTCCATACATACAGAATAAGAACAGATACCGAGAATTACACCCGACATACAGGACAAGAGAAGTAGTACTGTGCAGAGTCCATACATACAGAGACTGGGGCGGAGGTTCACCTTCCAGCAGGACAACGACCCGAAACATCCAGCCAGAGCTACAATGGAATGGTTTACATCAAAGCATATTCATGTGTTAGAATGGCCCAGTCACAGTCCAGACCTAAATCACATTGAGAATCTGTGGCAAGACTTGAAAATTGCTGTTCACAGACGTTCTCCATCCAATCTGACAGAGCTTGAGATATTTTACAAAGAAGAATGGGCAGAAATGTCCTCTCTAGATGTGCAAAGCTGATAGAGACATCCCCAAAAAGACTTGTAGAGAAAGGGGGTTCTACAAAGTATTGACTCCGGGGGGCGCCATACAAATGCCCCTCCCCCCCCACACACTTTTCACATATTTATTTGTATCATTTATCATTTTCCTTCCACTTCACAATTATGTGACACTTTGTGTTGGTCTATCACATAAAATCCCAATAAAATACATTTACGTTTTTGGTTGTAACATGACAAGATGTGGGAAATGTCGAGGGGTATGAATACTTTTTCAAGGCCCTGTCGAATACATAATACAGACAGTTCTGTGTAGGACACCAGAAATGAACGTTGGCAGGATTTTGGCGGTTGCACATTTCCCGCCGCCTGTCTCCCGGTGACCGCGTTGGCGGAGAGCGGAGGCCATCCTTAGTGGATCTGGTGCCAAAAATCATTCTGCAGGAAATCTGATCAACACACCAAGTTCTGTTATTGACACGAAGGGGAAATAATTAACGGAACGTGGGAGGGGCTGGCGGTGCGCAGCATTTCACTTCCCCCTCCCCCGCTCACCGCCAAGACCGCGCTCTCAGACAGATTGGACGCACATTGGCTGCCAAACCTCCAGCATCCTTTCCAGGGACATTTCACCAAACTCCACCAGCAATATTATTTACTGATCATCATAGGAGGTCACATGACTTCTACAATCTGAAAATCCGATCACTTAAATCTCACATAGACATCATTTCCAAAGTCAGTCCCTATCTTTTGTTCTAAGAATAAGAATCCCCGGCGATCCCGCCATTAAAGTCCTTGTTCAGGCACTTCCTGTTACAGGGTGACAACGCTCTGTCCCTGTCTCTCCCGTGTTGTCACCGGTAGGAACGCCACCCTAAAAATTGTCATGCAGCCATCACTGGAGTGCATGGAGACTGGAAGTGGCTACAAAGAAGATGCAGGAGATCAGCAGCACTGGGATGGATCACAGCAGTGTCTGGACAAGTACGCCCCCCCCCCCCCACAAAGCGTGAGCAGTGTCTGGACAAGTACACCCCCCTCCCCCTCCCCCTCCCCTCACAAAGCATGAGCATCATGTCTCCAAACCCCCCCCCCCCCCAAAAAAAAAAAAAAAAATCGAACGCTGATCTGCATGCTCCCCCCCCAAAAAAACACCCCTCCTAGGAAAAATCCTCCCCTCCACCAAATTCCCTGTCCTACCCTGTTTCCCCGAAAATAAGACCTTGTCAGGGATGGCTGCAATATAAGCCCTACTCCCCAAATAAGCCCTACCCTGTTTTCCCGAAAATAAGCCCTACCCTGAAAATAAGACCTACAGGGACTTTAACTAGGGCTTATTTGGGGGGGTAGGGCTTATATTGCAGCCATCACCGACAATCACGCTAGGTCTTATTTTCGGGGAAACAGGGTAGCACAAATTCTATCCTCTCCCTAAATCCCCCCTCCCAGCACAAATCCTCCCCCCTCCCAGCACAAATTGCCTTGTCTCTGCCTGTCAAATCCCCCCCCCGACCACAAGTCCAATCCCCCCCCCATTGTGTCCCCAGCAGTGGCGGTGCGTCCATTAAGGGCGCACGGGGGGCCCCCCCCTCTCTCCAGCCACCCCCCTCTATGACTAATGGACAGATTCATAGCATGCACAGCATGAATCTATCCATGGCCATCGCTGCCACCCCCTATTCAGGTTCCCCGCCCCTTTTCGGATGCCGGGCGCCTGAATTACAGCGGCGGGGGGTGTTTTTTGAAGCACCTGATTAGAGCCATAGGCTCTAATAGGCTTAAAAACATTTTAACAAGCATTTTGATGGGCACAGTAGCAGTATTTTATGGGGCACAGTGGCTGCATTTGATGGGCACAGTGGAAGCATTTGATGGGCACAGTGGTAGCATTTGATGGGCACAGTGGTAGCATTTGATGGGCACAGTGACAGCATTTGATGGCACAGTGGCAGCATTTGATGGGCACAGTGGCTGCATTTGATGGGCACAGTGGTAGCATTTGATGGGCACAGTGGTAGCATTTGATGGGCACAGTGGCTGCATTTGATGGCACAGTGGCAGCATTTGATGGGCACAGTGGCTGCGTTTGATGGCACAGTGGCAGCATTTGATGGGCACAGTGGCGGCATTTGATGGGCACAGTGGCTGCATTTGATGGGCACAGTGGCTGCATTTGATGGGCACAGTGGCTGCGTTTGATGGGCACAGTGGTTGCATTTGATGGACACAGTGGCGGCATTTGATGGGCACAGTGGTAGCATTTGATGGGCACAGTGGCTGCATTTGATGGGCACAGTGGCTGCATTTGATGGGCACAGTGGCTGCGTTTGATGGGCACAGTGGTTGCATTTGATGGACACAGTGGCTGCGTTTGATGGGCACAGTGAGGCTGCAATTGGTGGTGTTTTTTTCCCAGAATTTTTCAGTTTGTTTGCATCCCCCAAAAATTTTGAGCACCGGCCGCCACTGTTCCCCAGTACAATTCTCCCCCTTTCTTTCTAAAAATGTACAGACCTAAAATGCTACAGGGGGCGGGAACTCATCACGCGGCGCCCCCTCCCTCACATGAGTTCACTGCGCCAGTGGCATCTGCCCCTCCTGCCCACCCCTTGTCCTGGCCCTGGATCACAGCGTGAAAAAAAAGTTGAAAGCAAGATTTTATTTCAAAGCAGCATTGTTTTTTATTTCTAGTTGGATGGACTTAACAGAAGAGATAAGACCAGTCACCCTGCACAAGGAGAGAGAGCAGAGTTGTAGGAGAGACCCAGCAGGCTCCACCCACTACAGAAAAACTACAGGAGGGGGCGGAGACAAGACCAGTCCACCTGCACACGGAGGGAGAGCAGAGTTGTAGGAGAGACCCAGCAGGCCCAACCCACTATAAAAAAAACTACAGGAGGGGGGCGGAGACAAGACCAGTCCACCTGCACGAGGAGGGAGAGCAGAGTTGCAGGAGGGACTTACCAGGCTCCACCCACTATAAAAAAACTACAGGAGGGGCGGAGACAAGACCAGTACAGCTGCACAAGGAGGGAGAGCAGAGTTGCAGGAGGGACTAAGCAGGCTCCACCCACTACCAAAACTACAGGAGGGGGGCGGAGACAAGACCAGTCCACCTGCACACGGAGGGAGAGCAGAGTTGCAGGAGGAACCCGGCAAGCTCCACCCACTAGAGATAACTACAGGAGTGGGCGGAGACAAGCCCAGCCCCCCTGCACAAGGAGAGAGAGCAGCAGTGATTGGTCTTTATTACAGGAAGTCTCACACTGGATTATTGCACAGATCTGGGAGAAATACACAAAGTTCACCAAGGAGCCAATTTATTAAAAAAAAAAATTGCTGTGCGAATTCCTCAGCATTCGCAAATGATACCAGTATTGTGGCCAATATGTGTATTTCCTATGATCTTCAGCTCCATCTAGTGGCCATAATGTGTTTTTTTTTTTTTTTTCCAGAAATACTGCAATCAGAAAACTAACGCATTACGGCCACTAGATGGAGCTGATGAGCAGAGGAAAATACACATATTACACATATTAGACACGTTACAAAGGATTATTCATGACGGCTACGGCAGTGAAAACTTTACACAGAGGCCCCTAAGAGTCAAGTAAGAATACACGGGCCTCTTGTATTTAGAGAATATTTCCTTCTCCCGGAGTTCAGCTTTAAGCTTTTTTTATCTTCCTTCTACACACAGAAATAACACGTTCCTATAGATTTTCTATATGAAATATTGACAGACTAGTTAACATTTTAGATTACGCTTCTTTTTTTTTTTTCGTAGAATTTCTTCCATTTTCATTGAACCTTCATTATCGTCCCTTGTGTTCATCGCCCCTCCGCTCACCTCTCTCTGTATTGATTGTACATTGATCCATACGTAGGATCCACATACAGCCCCTCCCCCCTCCTCCATCACAGACCTTCCATGGAATGAAATGCAACTATTTGATACATTTTATCCAACACAGTGGAAGAGAAAAAAAAAGTTTGTTTCAGTTTTGGATAGAATCGGGATGCATAGAAACGCGTTGCCATTAGCAGATGTGCGGTGGTGCCATTTATTGTTAATTCATTGTAATCTACAACGCACGCTAAAAACCACCTGGGTGACGCAGCACCATGCGATTCCATGCAGAGAATTCTTGGAATCAGAGTCAGGAACCTCTTTGTCATGTTTCTCATGCGTCGGGCAGCCCATTGAAATGAGTGAGATGCCACACAAAACGTGGAGATGCGCCCCTGCTGGTATGGTATGGCACCAAGTCTTGGGGCTCATTTAGACTTGTAGTTAGGAGGCGGTAAAAACATGATGCTGAGCCATGTTTGGGTTAACAGAACACTTATGCCCTGTGCACAAGATCGGACATTGATCGGACATTCCGACAACAAAATCCATCGATTTTTTCCGACGGATGTTGGCTCAAACTTGTCTTGCATACACACGGTCACACAAAGTTGTCGGAAAATCCGATCGTTCTGAACGCGGTGACGTAAAACGCGTACGTCGGGACTATAAACGGGGCAGTAGCCAATGGCTTTCATCTCTTAATTTATTCTGAGCATGCGTGGCACTTTGTGCGTCAGATTTGTGTACACACGATCAGAATTTAACCGATCGGATTTTGTTTGTCGGAAAATTTTATAGCAAGCTCTCAAACATTGTGTGTCGGAAATTCCGACGGAAAAAGTCAGATGGAGCCCACACACGATCGGAATTTCCGACAACACAATCCGATCGCACTTTTTCCGTCAGGAAAATCCGACCGTGTGTACGGGGCATTAGATGTGAATGCAGCCTAAAGGCTTAGTTCGGTGTGTGCGCATTTCTGTGCGTCGCATTTAGGGCAGCCCATTAATTTTAATAAGTTGCTCTACACAGCAGAAATGTGGAGGAGAAGTCCCTCAACATTTTCCGAAACACAGCACACTGAACTGCACCGTGATTTGCAGATGTGTGGGGTGCCATCACCAATTAAGAACACCTCCACACATCTGCTAAGTGATAGTTGCTCTATGGGGTTGATTTACTAAAGGCAAATCCACTTTGCACTACAAGTGCAGTTGGAAGTGCAGTCGCTGTAGATCTGAGGGGAAGCTCTGCTGATTATATCATCCAATCATGAACAAGTAAAAATCCTGTTTTTTATTTTCCTTGCATTTTCCCCTCAGATCTACAGCGACTGCAGTTCCAAGTGCACTTCTAGTGCAAAGTGGATTTGCCTTTAGTAAATAAACCCCATGTGTTGTAAAGGGCGTGATTTTCCCAACAGACAGACATCTAAACCTAGCCTTACATACTATTAAAGTTTTTACTTAAACACCAATGAAAAGTTAGTGTTCTGTTCACCATGAGCACCAATCAAAAGTTAGCATTTCTGATTAACTCCAAGGAAAAGTTAGCGTTCCCGATGAGCTTCAATGAAAAGTTAGCGTTCCCAATGAGCTCTAATAAAAAGTTAGCATTCCCAATGAGCTCCAATGAAAACTTAGCGTTCCCGATGAGCTCCAATGAAAAGTTAGCGTTCCCGATGAGCTCTAATAAAAAGTTAGCATTCCCAATGAGCTCCAATGAAAACTTAGCGTTCCCGATGCGCTCCAATGAAAAGTTAGCGTTCCCGATGAGCTCCAATGAAAAGTTAGCATTCCCGATGAGCTCCAATGAAAAGTTAGCGTTCCCGATGAGCACCAATAAAAAGTTAGCATTTCCGATGAGCTCCAATGAAAAGTTAGCATTCCCAATGAGCTCCAATGAAAAGTTAGCGTTCCCGATGAGCTCCAATGAAAATTTAGCGTTCCCGATGAGCTCCAATGAAAAGTTAGCGTTCCCGATGAGCTCCAATGAAAAGTTAGCGTTCCCGATGAGCACCAATAAAAAGTTAGCATTCCCAATGAGCTTCAATGAAAAGTTAGCGTTCCTGATGAGCTTCAATGAAAAGTTAGCGTTCCCGATGAGCTCCAATGAAAAGTTAGCGTTCCCGATGAGCTCCAATGAAAAGTTAGCGTTCCCGATGAGCACCAATGAAAAGTTAGCGTTTCCGATGAGCTCCAATGAAAAGTTAGCATTCCCGATGAGCTCCAATGAAAAGTTAGCGTTCCCGATGAGCTTCAATGAAAAGTTAGCGTTCCCAATGAGCTCTAATAAAAAGTTAGCATTCCCAATGAGCTCCAATGAAAACTTAGCGTTCCCGATGAGCTCCAATGAAAAGTTAGCGTTCCCGATGAGCTCTAATAAAAAGTTAGCATTCCCAATGAGCTCCAATGAAAACTTAGCGTTCCCGATGCGCTCCAATGAAAAGTTAGCGTTCCCGATGAGCTCCAATGAAAAGTTAGCGTTCCCGATGAGCTCCAATGAAAAGTTAGCGTTCCCGATGAGCTCCAATGAAAAGTTAGCGTTCCAGATGAGCTCCAATGAAAAGTTAGCGTTCCCGATGAGCTCCAATGAAAAGTTAGCATTCCCGATGAGCTCCAATGAAAAGTTAGCGTTCCCGATGAGCTCCAATGAAAAGTTAGCATTCCCGATGAGCTCCAATGACAAGTTAGCATTCCCAATGAGCTCCAATGAAAAGTTAGCGTTCCCGATGAGCTCCAATGAAAATTTAGCGTTCCCGATGAGCTCCAATGAAAAGTTAGCGTTCCCGATGAGCTCCAATGAAAAGTTAGCGTTCCCGATGAGCACCAATAAAAAGTTAGCATTCCCAATGAGCTTCAATGAAAAGTTAGCGTTCCTGATGAGCTCCAATGAAAAGTTAGCGTTCCCGATGAGCTCCAATGAAAAGTTAGCATTCCCGATGAGCTCCAATGAAAAGTTAGCGTTCCCGATGAGCACCAATAAAAAGTTAGCATTTCCGATGAGCTCCAATGAAAAGTTAGCATTCCCAATGAGCTCCAATGAAAAGTTAGCGTTCCCGATGAGCTCCAATGAAAATTTAGCGTTCCCGATGAGCTCCAATGAAAAGTTAGCGTTCCCGATGAGCTCCAATGAAAAGTTAGCGTTCCCGATGAGCACCAATAAAAAGTTAGCATTCCCAATGAGCTTCAATGAAAAGTTAGCGTTCCTGATGAGCTTCAATGAAAAGTTAGCGTTCCCGATGAGCTTCAATGAAAAGTTAGCGTTCCCGATGAGCTCCAATGAAAAGTTAGCGTTCCCGATGAGCACCAATGAAAAGTTAGCGTTTCCGATGAGCTCCAATGAAAAGTTAGCATTCCCGATGAGCTCCAATGAAAAGTTAGCGTTCCCGATGAGCTTCAATGAAAAGTTAGCGTTCCCAATGAGCTCTAATAAAAAGTTAGCATTCCCAATGAGCTCCAATGAAAACTTAGCGTTCCCGATGAGCTCCAATGAAAAGTTAGCGTTCCCGATGAGCTCTAATAAAAAGTTAGCATTCCCAATGAGCTCCAATGAAAACTTAGCGTTCCCGATGCGCTCCAATGAAAAGTTAGCGTTCCCGATGAGCTCCAATGAAAAGTTAGCGTTCCCGATGAGCTCCAATGAAAAGTTAGCGTTCCCGATGAGCTCCAATGAAAAGTTAGCGTTCCAGATGAGCTCCAATGAAAAGTTAGCGTTCCCGATGAGCTCCAATGAAAAGTTAGCATTCCCGATGAGCTCCAATGAAAAGTTAGCGTTCCCGATGAGCACCAATAAAAAGTTAGCATTCCCGATGAGCTCCAATGACAAGTTAGCATTCCCAATGAGCTCCAATGAAAAGTTAGCGTTCCCGATGAGCTCCAATGAAAATTTAGCGTTCCCGATGAGCTCCAATGAAAAGTTAGCGTTCCCGATGAGCTCCAATGAAAAGTTAGCGTTCCCGATGAGCACCAATAAAAAGTTAGCATTCCCAATGAGCTTCAATGAAAAGTTAGCGTTCCTGATGAGCTCCAATGAAAAGTTAGCGTTCCCGATGAGCTCCAATGAAAAGTTAGCGTTCCCGATGAGCTCCAATGAAAAGTTAGCGTTCCCGATGAGCACCAATGAAAAGTTAGCGTTTCCGATGAGCTCCAATGAAAAGTTAGCATTCCCGATGAGCTCCAATGAAAAGTTAGCGTTCCCGATGAGCACCAATGAAAAGTTAGCGTTCCCGATGAGCTCCAATGAAAATTTAGCGTTCCTGATGAGCTCCAATGAAAAGTTAGCGTTCCCGATGAGCACCAATAAAAAGTTAGCGTTCCTGATGAGCTCCAATGAAAAGTTAGCGTTCCCGATGAGCACCAATGAAAAGTTAGCGTTCCTGATGAGCTCCAATGAAAAGTTAGCATTCCCGATGAGCTCCAATGAAAAGTTAGCGTTCCCGATGAGCTCCAATGAAAAGTTAGCGTTCCCGATGAGCACCAATGAAAAGTTAGCGTTCCCGATGAGCTCCAATGAAAAGTTAGCGTTCCCGATGAGCACCAATGAAAAGTTAGCGTTCCCGATGAGCTCCAATGAAAAGTTAGCGTTCCTGATGAGCTCCAATGAAAAGTTAGCGTTCCTGATGAGCTCCAATGAAAAGTTAGCGTTCCTGATGAGCTCCAATGAAAAGTTAGCGTTCCCGATGAGCTCCAATGAAAAGTTAGCGTTCCCGATGAGCACCAATGAAAAGTTAGCGTTCCCGATGAGCTCCAATGAAAATTTAGCGTTCCTGATGAGCTCCAATGAAAAGTTAGCGTTCCCGATGAGCACCAATAAAAAGTTAGCGTTCCTGATGAGCACCAATGAAAAGTTAGCGTTCCCGATGAGCACCAATGAAAAGTTAGCATTCCCGATGAGCACCAATGAAAAGTTAGCGTTCCTGATGAGCTCCAATGAAAAGTTAGCGTTCCTGATGAGCTCCAATGAAAAGTTAGCGTTCCTGATGAGCTCCAATGAAAAGTTAGCGTTCCCGATGAGCTCCAATGAAAAGTTAGCGTTCCCGATGAGCACCAATGAAAAGTTAGCGTTCCCGATGAGCTCCAATGAAAATTTAGCGTTCCTGATGAGCTCCAATGAAAAGTTAGCGTTCCCGATGAGCACCAATAAAAAGTTAGCGTTCCTGATGAGCTCCAATGAAAAGTTAGCGTTCCCGATGAGCACCAATGAAAAGTTAGCGTTCCCGATGAGCTCCAATGAAAAGTTAGCGTTCCCGATGAGCTCCAATGAAAAGTTAGCGTTCCCGATGAGCACCAATGAAAAGTTAGCGTTCCCGATGAGCACCAATGAAAAGTTAGCGTTCCCGATGAGCTCCAATGAAAAGTTAGCATTCCCGATGAGCACCAATGAAAAGTTAGCGTTCCCGATGAGCTCCAATGAAAAGTTAGCATTCCCGATGAGCACCAATGAAAAGTTAGCGTTCCCGATGAGCTCCAATGAAAAGTTAGCGTTCCCGATGAGCTCCAATGAAAAGTTAGCGTTCCTGATGAGCTCCAATGAAAAGTTAGCGTTCCTGATGAGCTCCAATGAAAAGTTAGCGTTCCCGATGAGCTTCAATGAAAATTTAGCGTTCCCGATGAGCTCCAATGAAAAGTTAGCGTTCCCGATGAGCTCCAATGAAAAGTTAGCGTTCCCGATGAGCACCAATAAAAAGTTAGCATTCCCAATGAGCTTCAATGAAAAGTTAGCGTTCCTGATGAGCTTCAATGAAAAGTTAGCGTTCCCGATGAGCTCCAATGAAAAGTTAGCGTTCCCGATGAGCTCCAATGAAAAGTTAGCGTTCCCGATGAGCACCAATGAAAAGTTAGCGTTTCCGATGAGCTCCAATGAAAAGTTAGCATTCCCGATGAGCTCCAATGAAAAGTTAGCGTTCCCGATGAGCTTCAATGAAAAGTTAGCGTTCCCAATGAGCTCTAATAAAAAGTTAGCATTCCCAATGAGCTCCAATGAAAACTTAGCGTTCCCGATGAGCTCCAATGAAAAGTTAGCGTTCCCGATGAGCTCTAATAAAAAGTTAGCATTCCCAATGAGCTCCAATGAAAACTTAGCGTTCCCGATGCGCTCCAATGAAAAGTTAGCGTTCCCGATGAGCTCCAATGAAAAGTTAGCGTTCCCGATGAGCTCCAATGAAAAGTTAGCGTTCCCGATGAGCTCCAATGAAAAGTTAGCGTTCCAGATGAGCTCCAATGAAAAGTTAGCGTTCCCGATGAGCTCCAATGAAAAGTTAGCATTCCCGATGAGCTCCAATGAAAAGTTAGCGTTCCCGATGAGCACCAATAAAAAGTTAGCATTCCCGATGAGCTCCAATGACAAGTTAGCATTCCCAATGAGCTCCAATGAAAAGTTAGCGTTCCCGATGAGCTCCAATGAAAATTTAGCGTTCCCGATGAGCTCCAATGAAAAGTTAGCGTTCCCGATGAGCTCCAATGAAAAGTTAGCGTTCCCGATGAGCACCAATAAAAAGTTAGCATTCCCAATGAGCTTCAATGAAAAGTTAGCGTTCCTGATGAGCTCCAATGAAAAGTTAGCGTTCCCGATGAGCTCCAATGAAAAGTTAGCGTTCCCGATGAGCTCCAATGAAAAGTTAGCGTTCCCGATGAGCACCAATGAAAAGTTAGCGTTTCCGATGAGCTCCAATGAAAAGTTAGCATTCCCGATGAGCTCCAATGAAAAGTTAGCGTTCCCGATGAGCACCAATGAAAAGTTAGCGTTCCCGATGAGCTCCAATGAAAATTTAGCGTTCCTGATGAGCTCCAATGAAAAGTTAGCGTTCCCGATGAGCACCAATAAAAAGTTAGCGTTCCTGATGAGCTCCAATGAAAAGTTAGCGTTCCCGATGAGCACCAATGAAAAGTTAGCGTTCCCGATGAGCTCCAATGAAAAGTTAGCATTCCCGATGAGCTCCAATGAAAAGTTAGCGTTCCCGATGAGCTCCAATGAAAAGTTAGCGTTCCCGATGAGCACCAATGAAAAGTTAGCGTTCCCGATGAGCTCCAATGAAAAGTTAGCGTTCCCGATGAGCACCAATGAAAAGTTAGCGTTCCCGATGAGCTCCAATGAAAAGTTAGCGTTCCTGATGAGCTCCAATGAAAAGTTAGCGTTCCTGATGAGCTCCAATGAAAAGTTAGCGTTCCTGATGAGCTCCAATGAAAAGTTAGCGTTCCCGATGAGCTCCAATGAAAAGTTAGCGTTCCCGATGAGCACCAATGAAAAGTTAGCGTTCCCGATGAGCTCCAATGAAAATTTAGCGTTCCTGATGAGCTCCAATGAAAAGTTAGCGTTCCTGATGAGCTCCAATGAAAAGTTAGCATTCCCGATGAGCACCAATGAAAAGTTAGCGTTCCTGATGAGCTCCAATGAAAAGTTAGCGTTCCTGATGAGCTCCAATGAAAAGTTAGCGTTCCTGATGAGCTCCAATGAAAAGTTAGCGTTCCCGATGAGCTCCAATGAAAAGTTAGCGTTCCCGATGAGCACCAATGAAAAGTTAGCATTCCCGATGAGCACCAATGAAAAGTTAGCGTTCCTGATGAGCTCCAATGAAAAGTTAGCGTTCCTGATGAGCTCCAATGAAAAGTTAGCGTTCCTGATGAGCTCCAATGAAAAGTTAGCGTTCCCGATGAGCTCCAATGAAAAGTTAGCGTTCCCGATGAGCACCAATGAAAAGTTAGCGTTCCCGATGAGCTCCAATGAAAATTTAGCGTTCCTGATGAGCTCCAATGAAAAGTTAGCGTTCCCGATGAGCACCAATAAAAAGTTAGCGTTCCTGATGAGCTCCAATGAAAAGTTAGCGTTCCCGATGAGCACCAATGAAAAGTTAGCGTTCCCGATGAGCTCCAATGAAAAGTTAGCGTTCCCGATGAGCTCCAATGAAAAGTTAGCGTTCCCGATGAGCACCAATGAAAAGTTAGCGTTCCCGATGAGCACCAATGAAAAGTTAGCGTTCCCGATGAGCTCCAATGAAAAGTTAGCATTCCCGATGAGCACCAATGAAAAGTTAGCGTTCCCGATGAGCTCCAATGAAAAGTTAGCGTTCCCGATGAGCTCCAATGAAAAGTTAGCGTTCCTGATGAGCTCCAATGAAAAGTTAGCGTTCCTGATGAGCTCCAATGAAAAGTTAGCGTTCCCGATGAGCTTCAATGAAGAGTTAGTGTTCCTGATGAGCGCCAATGAAAAGTTAGCGTTCCCGATGAGCACCAATTAAATAATTCATTTTCCCAAAATCTTATTTGTGTTTTTTATATTTACATATTGATTTCTCTTAAAATAATAAGAAAATAATTTTAGGAGTTCCCTGAAATCTCAGCAGGTTTTTTGGGGTTCCTCGCGGGTGAAAAGGTGCCGCGAAATGCCGATGGTAAGTATCACATACAATTGGTGGGAGTTGGGCTCACAATCCCTTCAAGAGAACCTGTCATTAGAAATAACAGACAGAAGCTTCTTTTCACTGACTGCCCTCCGGCAGTGACGGTTCTTTTTTGGGAAGCTTCACTTTCCCCGGGCCGGAGTTCAGTACGTGACCCGGGAGTCAGGGGGTTGCAGCTTCCATCTGAGGCTTCTCACACGTGTTTTTCTTGCTCACAGATGGCCCTTATAAATAATTTCGACTTTTTTGGTTCCCTCCGGGATCGCCTCACCTAGGAGGGGTTTATGTGACAAGACACGGCGGATTCCGGGGGGGACCGGCGTTCGCGTCTTGTGTACTTGGGTCACGATTCGTGAACAACTCTTTTTTTTTTTTCATCCCTGCCCAACAAGGCCTGAAATGAGCAGTGAGCAGCCGCCCGAGCGTGACCAATCGCTCTGAACGGCACCTAGAGGAATTGGGCCGGAAGAAAGCCGCCGCTCACAAGGAGTATCTGAGCGTCCGGCTGGAAGAGGCTGAACGCCGTTCCGTGCGGTCTCTCTTTACGGATCAGCGACTTTAAGGACACCAAAAAAAATCAACTTTTCAACTTCTTCCCACAGACTTCACTTTGTTAAAGGAACACTCCACTTGTACAAACGACTCCATCTTGGCGCTGCTATGGCGCTGATATATACCGTTCTGGTGTTTTACGTAATATTACTCATCCGCTGATCTGGGGGGGAAGGGTGGAGTTCATATGGATTCCTTAGTAACTGGCAAATCTTCATGAAAAAATCCCTGACATCACAATCTACGACAACTGAATCATTTATCAGACAAGCTCCTCCTCTTTCATTAATCACTCGCCTATCTGGGCAGTTTTTTAACTTTTCGCACACGTGTTAAAGCATTTGTTTTGCTAAAAATTACTATAAACCCCCAAAAAAGTATATATTTTCTGAAAGCAGAGACCCTGGAGAATAAAATGGTGGCAGTTGCGACTTTATATGTCACACGATATTTGTGCAGATATTTATCAAACATTTATTTTCAGGAAATAATACACTAGAGTTAATTTTAGCGCAAACAAACACAATATAATACCCAATTGTTTGATAAAATATAAAAGATTGAGTTGGGTCGAGTAAATAGATACCAAACATGTCAATCTTTTAAATTGCGCACAACTGTGAAATCAGAAAAAACGACAGTACCCCAAATTCTCTATAGGCAACTAGATAAGCTGGGACAATGGTCATCTAGAGCCCAGGGAAAGCATGCCAATCTGTGCCCCCCCTCCCCCCAAAATGTATGAGCACTAAGTGTCAGCAAAAATCCCCCCCACAAAAACACTGAGCACTAATCTGAATGTTTACTCCCCAGCTCAAATACCCCCCCCAAAAAAAAATCACCCCTCCTAGCACAAATCTTCTGCCCCTAAAATTCCCCCTCCCATTACACTTCTACCTGCACCTCCCCCCCACCACCACCACCACCACTTCAAATCCCCCACCTAGCACAAATCCCCCTAAATCACCACTCTTAGAACCCCCCCAAAGAAAAATGTCCCCTCCTAGTACAATTTTTACTCCCTGCTGCCCCCCAAATAACCCCTTCCAACCCAAATCTCCAAAACATGTCTGGTTGACGAACGGCCGTTCAGAAACTAACTGAAAAAGCGCAAAATGAAAAACGCAAAAAGAAAAGCGCGAAAGGAATCAACACTCACCAAACTTCTACTAACACGAAATTAGCAGAAGGAGCCCAACGGGTGGCGCTAAAGAGCTGAAAAACCACGTCGTACGTCACTACCTTCGTGTTTGTTGGCCAACATTTGTGTGACCGTGTGTATGTAAGACAAGTTTGAGCCAACGCCCTTCGGACAAGATTCCACGGTTTTGTTGACGGAAAATCTGATCGTGTGTATGAGGCTTAAGGGATTTACTGGCAGAAAAAAAAAAAAAAGTTTTACTATCCAAAGATAAAACAACAACAAGGGCAGAAGATTTAATAGATGGAAAGTTGAAAAAAATGACCCCCGTCCGCTTTAAATCTATTGCCATGACGAGGGGCTGACAAACCCCCCCTATGTGATGGCACTAAGCAGGTGACAGGTCCTCTTCATGGGGATATCAGAGATCCATTAAACCGGCCATAGACCGTGCAATATTCTTTCGGGCAGAATGACGGGACCTGGCGCTGGCCCTGGCGAGGCGGAAGTCACGTTGAGGTATGGCGCAGGTTGAACCCGCCAACATGAAGATTGGCAATCTTTTAAATAAGGGGGGGGGGGAATGAAACCAAAATTTTGCAAAAAAAAAAATCTTGCCTTCCAGTTTCTTGTAAGCGCCGTTTTGTACAATTCCCGCTCGTTTCGCTCCTTCGCACCTCGAACAAACAACGCGCCCGGACCTGATTACTTTCTCCTAATATTGATTGTATCTCATACACATGAAAACGGGTTTTCCAGCCCCTCCGAGGAGCGCGGCGCCCCCCCTGCTGCGGGGAGGCGATTAATGAACGCACATCTTCATCTCCCGACTTCTCGGGGGAGATGAGATTAAAGACGCGCCGGAGAAGGCGCTCGGCCTCGTAAATAGATGAAAGGCGCGGCTGTGACCTTTAGGAGAGGCGCTGGCCGAACGGAAGCCGATTCCCGAGACTTTCCCACATAAATTATTAGAATATTCGATGGAGGGGAGCCGAGCAAAACGCCGGTTATGGTTCTCGCTACATTGTTCTCAACGACTCCGCGCCGATTAAAGAGAGCGCCTAAAAATAAGGAGCTGAACATCGATCAGTGTGACTCCATGGAGGAGATTTACTCAGAATCTGGTGCCGCTGTGCTTGGGAGCCAATCAGCTTCTAACGTCAGCTTGTTCAGTGAAGCTTTGCCAATAAAACCCGGAAGCTGATTGGTTTCTATGCAGAGATTTTGCACTCTCCAGTTTCAGTAAATAGCCGCCAATGTGTCCGGTACCCAACACCCTCACAGACTATGTGCACATTATCCACTTCAGCTCCAGAAGATTTACCCCCCCCCCACCCCCTTCATGACCAGATCAACAATTTTGCGGTCGTGTGACGCCGTACCCAAATAATATTTTTGTCCTTTATTTTTTTTTCAATTTGGAGATTTTCACTTAGGGGTGTACTGACTTTTGTTGCCAGCGGTTTAGACATTAATGGCTGTGTGTTGAGTTATTTTGAGGGGACAGCAAATTTACACTGTTATACAAGCTGTACACTCACTACTTTACATTGTAGACAAGTGTCATTTCTTCAGTGTTGTCACATGAAAAGATAGAAGAAAAGATTTACAAAAATGTGAGTGAGAGGTGTACTTACTTTTGTAAGATACTGTATATTTTTTTTAAATATTTTTTTCTTTTTTACTAGTAATGGCAACAATCAGCAACTTATAGCAAGACTGCGATATTGTGGCGGACAATCTGACACTTTTGACACATTTTTGGGGACCAGTGATATGAATACAGTGATCAGTGCTAAAAATATACACTGTCACTGTACTAATGACACTGGCTGGGAAGGGGGTAACATCAGGGGCGATCAAAGGGTTAATTGTGTGCCTAGCCAGTGTTTATGTACCGTGGGGGGCTTTTACTTAGGGAAGGCATAGATCCATGTCAATGCTTTCCCGGAACACAGGATCCATGCCTCCCCTACTGACAGAATGGCGATCTGCCTTGTTTACATAGGCAGGCCGCTGTTCTCCCTCCTCTCTCCTGGATGATCGGCGGGTGTCCGCGGACATCGATTATACAATCACAGCGGAAGAGGGTTGCCGGCGACGCGCCTGCGCGCACTCAAGTGCAGGGTGGCGTTTATATACGTGATCCTGAGCAGCGCGGCCGCCCTGTGGTAGTCACACTGCTTTAGGGGCGGTCGGCAATCGGTCATACTGTCCTGATCAACAGCACATGCAGGAGCAGCACCAGGAAATCTGCTGATGCATCATGGAACACGGCTTCTTTTTCGGGGGTTTCTGAATGACAACACTATAAATATTTATCTACAATGTAACCGTTCATAACTTTAAAAAAAAATCAGTTTTCTTACATCTCAGTGCTGCTGATCTCCCGCAGCCTGTTTGTAGCCATTTCAGCCTACATGCACTCCAGCAATGGCTGCACGACAGGGCGGGGTTTCCTGATGGTGACAATCAGAGGCGGCTCTAGGCTTTGTGAGGCCTTAGGCAAAACTTACACATGAGGCCCCACAGACTGGGACGGTCCGTGATGAGGCCGCTATTCCTCAGGCTGCGGGCAGTATCTGATTTGTCTGTCAGCTCCTGGGCCACAGAGTCCCAGTGGGGGTAGGCGGAGCCGCCGGCGTCAACTTCAGTGATTGAGAACAGGCAAATCAGGCGGCCGCAAGGCCCCTGTGAGTGCGAGGCCTTAGGCGACCGCCTAATTTGCCTAATTAGAGAGCCGCCTCTGGTGACAATGTAATGGGCCGTGTCTGTGTCATGTGTGCCGGAACAGCCGCTTGTAGTTTCCATGGGACATAGGTGACAATGCAGGAGCTTGGTTGGGGGAGGGGGACAGAGTGTTATCACCCTATAACAGGAAATCAGGATCACCGGGAATCATTTTAATGGAAACCGAAGATTTAAAGAGATGATTGAAACTTGTTCTATAGAACCTCATGGGCTGCAATACATGAATCTCACAGGAGCATTCACAGGTTGATGGTGTGCTAGGGGTGAGGGGTAAGGGGTGTTAATTAAAGCTAAACTTTAGTTTTATCAACATGCTAATGACATTTATTTATAAAAAAATACTCTCCGTTTTCATTATATACCTTATTTTAGAACCAATGATGTCATCAGTCCTGATGCAAGCAGTGGGAGGAGTTATGCAAATATCAACAGGCCTTGATGGGTGGGTGTCGGTCTGGAGGAGTGGGCGTTCCATTTAGCTTGTGGGAGGGGCCAGCAGGGTGCTGTATAGAGCATTCTGAAAACATCACAGCCTCAGCCCCCACCCCCCCCCCCCGCCTTTGAAGAGCCCTCAGCCATGATGGAAGTAGTGGGTGGTCTCCTGGGAGGAGTCATGCACATAAAATGCCTTGATGGGTGGTTGTCCGTCTGGAGGATTGGGCGTTCCTAGGCAGGCTGCATTTGCATAGGTAACACCCACATTTGATGCTGAGCCTCCATGATTAAAAGCAGGGACGGGACAAGGGGTGGGCAGGAGGGACAGTTGCCCCGGGCGCACTGAAGCAAAGGGGCAAAAATTGGACACAGGGTGGTACCCCCATTCTAAGCCATGTAGTATTAGTGGGTTGGGGGGGTGCAGTTCTGGATCCTTGCCCTGGGGTGCTGGACAACCCTGTCCCGGTACTGATTAAAGGAACTGAAATCCAAATCAATAAAAAAGGGGTGGGGCCAGGGACAGTCAGTCTGGGGGGGAAAGGGCTAGATGATGCTGGACGAGGTGGGCTCTATCTGACTTGCAGCAGCTTCTTGTGACTGCCACCTTTACATTGTAGACATAACCCCGGCGCTGCTTCGCTCTTCCCACGCATCACAGAGGATGGCGTCTGAACACGGTGAACTTTAGCGCTGTCTTGCCAGGCGAGAACAGACACGGCGGGAGATCTGCTGTAAACTTTACCAGCCTCCTGATTCCTCCAATTAAGGCGACATTAACTCGGGTTTTCTGGCTGCCGAGATAAGACAGAAAGTGGAGGAAAAACAAGGTCTTCCTGCGTGCGGGGAGAAGATTACTCCGCAGGAAGTGATAATGGAAGGAATGGCGCGTTGACACTCGGAATGACACGAGCCGCGCCGGAGAGACACCAGGATCTCAGTCTGGGGGGACATTAGTATTTTAGAGCAGTTTATTGATGTCATGGGAAAGCTACTCATCTGATTCGTAATCATCATCGCCCCACCGAGAGCGTCCCCGCTGACCTTCCCAACCACATGTCACCCCCATATACCGACTCCAATCCATTCATTCCCCAAGCACAACAAGGATGTATAGGTTGCGGCCCAAGGGCCAGCGTTTTGTGTCTCTGCTCCTCCCACAATGATAAGATTTCCTGCAGTATTTTGTGTCTCTGCCCCTCCCACAATGATGAGATTTCCTGCAGTATTTTGTGTCTCTGACCCTCCCGCAATGGGGACATTTCCTGCAGTATTTTGTGTCTCTGCCCCTCCCACAATGATGAGATTTCCTGCAGTATTTTGTGTCTCTGCCCCTCCCACAATGATGAGATTTCCTGCAGTATTTTGTGTCTCTGACCCTCCCGCAATGGGGAGATTTCCTGCAGTATTTTGTGTCTCTGACCCTCCCACAATGGTGAGATTTCCTGCAGTAGTTTGTGTCTCTGCCCCTCCCACAATGGGGAGATTTCCTGCAGTAGTTTGTGTCTCTGCCCCTCCCACAATGGGGAAATTTCCTGCAGTATTTTGTGTCTCTGCCCCTCCCACAATGGGGAGATTTCCTGCAGTAGTTTGTGTCTCTGCCTCTCCCACAATGGTGAGATTTCCTGCAGTAGTTTGTGTCTCTGCCCCTCCCACAATGGGGAAATTTCCTGCAGTATTTTGTGTCTTTGCCGCTCCCACAATGGTGAGATTTCCCTGCAGTAGCTTGTGTCTCTGCCCCTCCCACAATGGGGAGATTTCCTGCAGTACTTGGTGCCTCTGCCCCTCCCACAATGGTGAGGTTTCCCCCAGTACTTGGTGTCTCTGCCCCTCCCACAATGCAGAGATTTCCCAATCAATACCTGACTACCATGGCTCTATGACAAATATCTGACCACCATGGCTCTACCACCAATATCTGACCACCATGGCACTACCACCAATATCTGACCACCATGACTCTATGACAAATATCTGACCACCATGGCTCTACCGCCAATATCTGACCACCATGACTCTACCACCAATATCTGACCACCATAGCTCTATGACCAATATGTGACCAATTATAACTCTATGACCAATATCTGACCACCATAGCTCTACCGCCAATATCTGACCACCTTAGCTCTATGACCAATATCTGACCAGCATGGCTCTATCACCAATATCTGACCACCATGACTCTTCCACCAATATCTGACCACAATAGTTCTATGACCAATATCTGACCATCTTGGCTCTGTAGTGAATATCTGACCACAATGACTCTATTACCAATATGTGACCACCATGGCTCTACCGCCAATATCTGACTACCATGGCTCTATGACCAATATCTGACCACCATGGCTCTACCGCCAATATCTGACCACTATTGCTCTGTGGCGAATATATGACCGCCATGGCTCTACCATCAATATCTGACCACCTTGCCTCTATGACAAATATCTGACCACCTTAGCTCTATGACCAATATCTGACCACCATGACTCTACCGCTAATATCTGACCACCATAACTCTTTCACCAATATCTGACCACCTTAGCTCTATGACCAATATCTGACCATCATGGCTCTATCACCAATATCTGACCATCATTGCTCTGTGGCAAGTATATGACCACCATTGCTCTGTGGCGAATATATGACCACCATGGCTCTACCACGAATATCTGACCACCTTGGCTCTATGACAAACATCTGACCACCATGACTCTACCGCCATTATCTGACCACTATAACTTTTTCACCAATATCTGACCACCTTAGCTCTATGACCAATATCTGGCCATCTTGGCTCGGTTGTGAATATCTGACCACCATGGCTCTGTAGTGAATGAAATCCCTCATCATTGCTATAACGGGTTTCTCTGTGTGCCCCCGTCTACTAACACCACAAACGTCTTAGTGTTCTCCATCTCTCAGATTAGGGGTGTGAATATGTCCCATGGGCAAAGCGCTACAACTACAACTAAAAATAAAACACCCTAAAAATACCGCCGACACACCACCATCCTGTATGAAGGAGCCCTGACCCATTTCTCTGTATCTTAAAATATCAGCTGCCTGGCAGAGCCGAGATACGGAGTGTTGTCACAGCGGCAGAGCCAAACGCACACATACGTCTTCCATCCAGTACCTCCCAATGTGAGGATATTTATAGACGCCGAGCAACTGGAAAACACAGAGCCTAACAATATGACCCACTGTGGGGGGATGATTAGAGTGTAAGCTCCTCTGGTACAGAGACTGATGTGACTGGCTCAGTGTTCTCTGTACAGCACTGCGGTATATGTCAGAGCTATATACATTTATAATAATAATAATAATAGTGTGTGACTGTGGGGGGAGGGGACATTAGAGTGTAAGCTCCTCTGGTACAGAGACTGATGTGACTGTGGGGGGGGGGGGGGATGATTAGAGTGTAAGCTCCTCTGGTACAGAGACTGATGTGACTGGCTCAGTGTTCTCTGTACAGCACTGTGGTATATGTCAGAGCTATATACATTTATAATAATGATAATAATAGTGTGTGACTGTGGGGGAGGGGACATTAGAGTGTAAGCTCCTCTGTACAGAGACTGATGTGACTGTGGGGGAGGGGACATTAGAGTGTAAGCTCCTCTGGTACAGAGACTGATGTGACTGGCTCAGCGTTCTCTGTACAGCACTGCGGTATATGTCAGAGCTATATACATTTATAATAATAATAGTTTGTGACTGTGGGTGAGGGGACATTAGAGTGTAAGCTCCTCTGTACAGAGACTGATGTGACTGTGGGGGGAGGGGACATTAGAGTGTAAGCTCCTCTGTACAGAGACTGATGTGACTGTGGGGGAGGGGACATTAGAGTGTAAGCTCCTCTGTACAGAGAGTGATGTGACTGTGGGGGAGGGGACATTAGAGTGTAAGCTCCTCTGTACAGAGACTGATGTGACTGTGGGGGAGGGGACATTAGAGTGTAAGCTCCTCTGTACAGAGACTGATGTGACTGTGGGGGAGGGGACATTAGAGTGTAAGCTCCTCTGTACAGAGACTGATGTGACTGTGGGGGAGGGGACATTAGAGTGTAAGTTCCTCTGATACAGAGACTGATGCGACTGGCTTAGTGTTCTCTGTACAGCACTGCGGTATATGTCAGAGCTATATACATTTATAATAATAATAGTGTGTGACTGTGGGGGAGGGGACATTAGAGTGTAAGCTCCTCTGGCACACAGACTGATGTGACTGGCTCAGCGTTCTCTGTACAGCACTGCGGTATATGTCAGAGATATATAAATGTATAATAATGTGACTGTGGGGGGGACATTAGAGTGTAAGCTCCTTGGGTGCACAGACTGGTGATAATAAAATGTGGCTCAGTCCTGTCTGCTGGTTTATGGTACATTTTGGTGTATTTTATATCTCAGCAGGAATACAGAACAGATTACAATGTAGCCGTTCTCTGTACGTCATTGGCGGGTACACAGCGTTCTGGATACAAAGTAAATTTAATATCCTGCTATCGGCTAATTTCACTGATAATTGCTCTTTAGCCATGAATTGACCAATTACAGCGGCATTTTAATGGCCTTGAGGCCCCTAAATGGTAAGAAAAACAGTTTGCTGCCCCGAGGTTCCCTCTTTAACATGGCAATGGCGGGGCAGTCTATCACACCGGAGGGCCCCTGCCATTATGTTATCTGCGGAAAATGTCAGCTCCATTAGCGAACGATAATATCCCAGAACAATCTGCAGCCGCTGTGAGGTCATCGGAGATATTTTCATTGCGATTATTTGTTTTATGGCTTATAGGTAATTCTCCTCGGCGGTTAAAGCCCCATTAGGTGCCTTATCTCCTCTGGGTTTATAGCACTTTAAGGGCCAGTCATTCTAAATGGAAGTTGGTTTATGTGGCATCTAAAGGAGGACTATAGTGCGCTTTGTTCAGTTTTATGTTCATTTGTTGATTAAAAGTTTCCTAACTGTTTTGTGATATTATTTTTTATTTGTATAAAGTCTTCAACCAGCAAATAAACACTGAACACAAGATGTTCACATGACAGCAACCAAAGAATGCCGGACTTTGTGATAAGTAATCATAGAAACATCTGCTGGCAGCCTGCGTATAACTGACTGAATAAGAAGGTCCCATCCTGGGTGGGAAAGGGGTGAGATCCTCCTCCTCTGAATAATTTGAGAGGTATTTTAGCACAGCAGCTGTAGAGGGAGCCTAAAGAGGGCAAGAGTGACCATAGAGCGGACATAGAGAAGGTATGGAGAGGGCATAGAGAAGACAGAAAGTGGATATGGAGCCTACATAGAGCAGACCTAGAGAAGACATGGAGTGGATATGGAGAAGACATATGGCAATCAAAGAGTAGACATATAGGGGACATAGAATGGAAAATGAGATGGCATAGAGCAGATATAGAGAAGATATAGAGTGGACATGGAGCGGACAAAAAGAAGACATGGAGCGGACATAGAGAAGACATGGAACGGACATAGAGAAGACATAGAGCAGACATAGAGCAGACATAGAGAAGATACAGAGCACACAGAGCTGACATAGAGCAGACCTAGAGAAGATATAGAGTGGACATGGAGTGGACAAAAAGAAGACATGGAGCGGACAAAAAGAAGACATGGAGCGGACATAGAGAAGACATGGAGCAGACCTAGAGAAGACATGGAGCAGACCTAGAGAAGACATGGAGTGTATATGGAGAAGACATAGAGTAATCAAAGAGTGGGCATAGAGAAGACCTAAAATGGAAAAGGAAACGACATAGAGCAGACATAGAGAGCACATACAGCTGAATGGAGTGGACATAGAGAAGACATAGAGTGGACACGGAATGGACATACAGAAGATGTATGGACACGGAGCAGACATAGAGAAGACATGGAGTAGACATAGAGAAGGCATGGAGTGGGCATAGAGAAAACATGGAGTGGACATAGAGAGGCCAGGGAGTGGGCATAGAGAAGACATGGATCAGACAGAGAGAAGGCATAAAGTGGACATAGAGAAGGCATGGAGCAGACAGAGAGAAGGCATTGAGCAGACAGAGAGAAGACATGGAACGGATCTTGGGAGGACATCGAGCGGACAGAGAGAAGACATGGAGCGGACAGATAGACATGGATCAGAGAGAAGACATAAAGTGGACATAGTGAAGGCATAGAGTGGACAGAGAAAAGACAAGGACTGGTAGGGTTGCCACCTCATCCCTTTAAACCCGAACACATATTAATTCCACAATTTCTGTGGCTGATTAAGATGGTAATTAAACTCACTTGGTGCCTTATCTGCATTTAATTAGCCTCAGAACCTGTGTAATTCAAAGGTGTTCAGGTTTAAAGGGATGAGGTGGCAACTCTATGGAGTGGATCTATAGAAGACATAGAAAGGACATGGAGCGGGCATAGAGAAGACATGGAGGACATGGAGCGGGCATAGAGAAGACATGGAGGACATGGAGCGGGCATAGAGAAGACATGGAGGACATGGAGCGGGCATAGAGAAGACATGGAGGACATGGAGCGAGCATAGAGAAGACATGGAGGACATGTAGCGGGCATAGAGAAGACATGGAGGACATGTAGCGGGCATAGAGAAGACATAGAGTGGACCTAGGGAACACATAGGGAAGACATGGAGCAGACATAGAGGACATGAAGCAGGCCCAGAGAGAACATAAAGTGGACATATAGCAGACAGAGAGAGGACATAGAGAAGACATATGGAGGACATGGACCGAAACAGAGAAGACATAGAGCTGACATAGAGAAGACATAAAGTGGACATAGAGAAGGCACAGTGTTGACACAGAGAAGACATATGGAGAACATGGAGCAGACACAGAGAAGACGTAGAGAAATTTAAAGTCAACATAGAATAGAAAAGGCATAGATAAGACATAGAGTGTACCAAGAGAAGACATGGAGTGGACTTAGAGCAGACAGAGAGAAGACATAGAGTGGACCTAGAGAAGGCATGGAGCGGACATGATGCAGACATAAAGAAGACATAAAGTGGACATAGAGAAGACAGAGAGAGGACAAACAGGAGACATATGGAGGACATGGAGAAGGCACAGAGTGGACTGAGAGAAGCGGGGTTGCTGTTAGAAATCACGGGGCTCCATACAGACTACCTGCCGGGGCCCTCTTTACCTGTTCAAAAGTGACTGAGGACATCAATTTATCAGTCCCTTTCTCAGTAGCCTCATCTGCACAGATGAATTACTATTTACTATGCTTCAGTGATGAAGGAACACAGGAGTGTGTGGTACCGATCGCTCACTGTGTTCATTAAGGAAAGGAAGGAGCTGGTAATTTACAGGCAGAAGAGGATCAGTGCCAGCAAGTAGACAGTACAGTCGGACCTACTGCTCAACAGGTGCCCGGGCCCCCTTCTGAACTGATGGGGCCCAGGCCCAGTACAGGAGGGCTGGCTGTACTGCCTTATCAGCGGCCCTGGACAGAAGACATGGAGTGGTCACAGAGAAGGCATGAAGTGGACATAAAGAAGGCATAGAGCGGACTTAGAGAAGACATGGAGTGGACGGAGAGAAGACATGAAGCAGACATAGGGAAGACATATGGAGGACATGGAGCAGACAGAGAAGACATGGAGAAAATACAAAGTGAACATAGAAAAGGCATAGATGAGACATAAAGCGGACATAGATAAGATATAGAGCAAACATAGATAAGACATAGAGGAATCATGGAGCAGACTTGGAGATGACATCAAATTGACAAAGAAGACATAGAGCAGACATAAGAAGACCATAGAGAGGACATAATAAGAACATAGAGAGGACATAGAGCACACATAAGAAGACCATAGAGAGGACATAAGAAGACCATAGAGAGGACATAGAGAAGGCAGACAGAGGACATAGTGTGGACCGAGAATGGGCAGAGAGCTCACCCTCACCAGCCTCCAGCTGTAAATCCTAACAAAGTATATATAGAAATGGCTGGAATTGAGAATTTTAATTTCCCCAAAATCTCGGGAAAAATCAGAACATTTTGGTGAATGCATTGGGCTCAATGGCGAAGGTAAAATGAAGATGATTTTGGTGTTTTTTATGGGTACAATGGGCTTTACACAGGTCCTGAAGTTCCTTTCACTTATCTTGGACCTATTGCAGCTCCTCAGTATTTTATGTTGTTATACAATAAAGAAAAGAGACAGTATAAAGTACGAAAAATCCAATGTACACAAAGGGGAAAACACAAATACAGAGAACACTAAATAAAATAAAACCAACTGAGCTAAATATGGGGGAGGGGTAGTTCATATGACAGTAGGACCTGGGAAGGGGGTGGGGGTGGGGGTGAGGGGTTCACTAGTGCAGGAAGTGCTGGGATTCTACCAAAGGGACTCAGATAGTAAAAACCAGCCAGAGGATCATCACACCTTTCCCCACTCCATCCAAATAAAATAAAAAGTTCCAGTGGAATATTTGTAATGTGAAGATCATGGAGCTGAAATATATAACTGTCCTGAGATATTATAAAAGGCCGGATACAAAGATAATAAGAACTGAAACAATGTAATAATAAATGTAACCAGTTCTCCTCCGAGGTGCTGCACCATCAGGAAACACAAGGTGGCAGCAGCGCTCCAAATTTACGGTGTGACCTCAGCCGCGTGTTTCCATGGAAACTGGAAGCTCAGAATTTTCCATGGAGGCGTCTCAGAATGACTCTCATCCTGATCCCCATCCCACCGAAGAGTCCTCTATACCAGAGACACTTCAGGATGAAGATGACTCCGGCGGCCTCTCAGCCCCTCCCGTATCACAATTCATGGAAACAGGCGGTGAACGCCGCGCACAATGAGCCCCTCGCCACGCCCGGCTCTGCGGAAAGTTCCTAAACTTCTACTGTCTATTATATCATTATAAAACAATGGGGGGCAATTAGATGTATTCATGCCCCCCTCCCCCCTTTCAGTCTTGCACAGTTGTACCGGCTCCTCTCCTGGAATAAAACGGCTTCCTCTGATTTCAGCGCACGCTGTGAGCGTCTCACCATGTGCATTAAAAGCTGCAGACAATCAGACAGAGCCCCGCCTCATTTTCTGGAGGGCGTCCAGCATTATCTAGCCCTTTATTCCCCAGCCTGACTGTCCCTGGCCCCGCCCCTTTCATTCATCGGATCTCAGCTCTTTCAATCATGGAAGCTCAGCATCACATGTGGGCGTTACCTATGTAAATACAGCCTGCCTAGGAACGCCCACTCCTCCAGACTGACACCCACCCATCATAGCATTGTGATATTTGCATAACTCCTCCCACAGCTTGCACCAGGACCCACCCATCAAAGCTTTGTGATATTTGCATAACTCCTCCCACTGCTTGCACCAGGACCCACCCATCAAAGCTTTGTGATATTTGCATAACTCCTCCCACTGCTTGCACCAGGACCCACCCATCAAAGCTTTGTGATATTTGCATAACTCCTCCCACTGCTTGCACCAGGACCCACCCATCAAAGCTTTGTGATATTTGCATAACTTCTCCCACTGCTTGCATCAGGACTGAGGGCTCCTGAGAGGAGTACTGAGGCTGGGGGGCGGGATGTTTTCAGAAAGGTATGTACAGCCCCCTGCCAGCCCCTCCCACCAGCCATAATCTGCCTGCATTGCATAGAGAATCACCTGGTGATGATGTCACCAGGATGAAAATAAGGTATATAATGAAACTGAAAGGTCTGTGCTATACATAGAATACAAAGCTGCGTTGCCCAGTAACATGTCAGCCAATCAGAACCGTGTCAGGGTTAGAGAGGCAATAAACCCACAAAGTCATAAAAAAAACCGATCCCAATAGGAGGCGGACAGATGGTGATGAGCACCCGCCGCAGTTCAGGGATTTTCATGGTCCTTGTAGGGTGATCTCCCTGGAAGGCCCTACCACCCCCACCATTGGCTCAATATCCCCCCCTGGTGGAAAGGAGAACAAAAGTCACTCGGAGCAGATTTATAAAGAGTGGAAACATCTGGAAACCAAATTTCCCAAAAGATTGCTGTCCTCCCTTTCTAAATAAGGCCTCCAGATCACTAAAGTGATATTTCAGATTTGGGTGGGGGCTGGGATAAGACTGGACACACCGGCCCCCCAGTCCCCCCCAGTGATATATAAAGAGTACCTGTATTCCTCCTTCCTTCGGAAACTCTCCCTCATCCTCCTGGACATTCGGACAGCAGACACCATATTTACTGACATCGGTGGAGACATCCCCGGGACAGGCTGGAATGCCGGGGGGGTCAAAGGTCCAATCGGGACACCAGCGGTCATTGACACCGCAATCACCCGGATACAACAATGTGTCACCTGCCATAGGAGATCAGATGGCGATAGAACGATGGTGTGCGCTGTGCCAGCTCCTCTGATTGGTCACATTGGGAAAATCGTTCACATGACGTGTGTGGAGTCCGGGAACAATATATGATTGTGTGTGGAGTCCGGGAACAATATATGATTGTGTGTGGAGCCCGGGAACAATATATGATTGTGTGTGGAGTCCGGGAACAATATATGATTGTGTGTGGAGTCCGGGAACAATATACGATTGTGTGTGGAGCCCGGGAACAATATATGATTGTGTGTGGAGTCCGGGAACAATATACAATTGTGTGTGGAGTCCGGGAACAATATATGATTGTGTGTGGAGTCCGGGAACAATATATGATTGTGTGTGGAGTCCGGGAACAATATACGATTGTGTGTGGAGCCCGGGAACAATATATGATTGTGTGTGGAGTCCGGGAACAATATATGATTGTGTGTGGAGTCCGGGAACAATATATGATTGTGTGTGGAGCCCGGGAACAATATATGATTGCGTGTGGAGTCCGGGAACAATATATGATTGTGTGTGGAGTCCGGGAACAATATATGATTGTGTGTGGAGTTCGGGAACAATATATGATTGTGTGTGGAGTCCGGGAACAATATATGATTGTGTGTGGAGTCCGGGAACAATATACGATTGTGTGTGG
This sequence comes from Lithobates clamitans, assembly GCA_037952925.1. Classification (NCBI taxonomy): domain Eukaryota; kingdom Metazoa; phylum Chordata; class Amphibia; order Anura; family Ranidae; genus Lithobates; species Lithobates clamitans. The sequence continues at coordinate 33,501 of JBBGZY010002878.1, read as the reverse complement.
AGTCCGGGAACAATATATGATTGTGTGTGGAGTCCGGGAACAATATATGATTGTGTGTGGAGTCCGGGAACAATATATGATTGTGTGTGGAGTCCGAGAACAATATATGATTGTGTGTGGAGTCCGGGAACAATATATGATTGTGTGTGGAGCCCGGGAACAATATATGATTGCGTGTGGAGTCCGGGAACAATATATGATTGTGTGTGGAGTCCGGGAACAATATATGATTGTGTGTGGAGTCCGGGAACAATATATGATTGTGTGTGGAGTCCGGGAACAATATATGATTGTGTGTGGAGTCCGGGAACAATATATGATTGTGTGTGGAGTCCGGGAACAATATATGATTGTGTGTGGAGTCCAGGAACAATATATGATTGTGTGTGGAGTCCGAGAACAATATATGATTGTGTGTGGAGCCCGGGAACAATATACGATTGTGTGTGGAGCCCGGGAACAATATATGATTGCGTGTGGAGTCCGGGAACAATATATGATTGTGTGTGGAGTTCGGGAACAATATATGATTGTGTGTGGAGTCCGGGAACAATATACGATTGTGTGTGGAGCCCGGGAAAATCGTTCACATAATTGTGTGTGGAGCCCGGGAACAATATATGATTGTGTGTGGAGTCCGGGAACAATATACGATTGTGTGTGGAGCCCGGGAACAATATATGATTGTGTGTGGAGTCCGGGAACAATATATGATTGTGTGTGGAGTCCGGGAACAATATATGATTGTGTGTGGAGCCCGGGAACAATATATGATTGCGTGTGGAGTCCGGGAACAATATATGATTGTGTGTGGAGTCCGGGAACAATATATGATTGTGTGTGGAGTCCGGGAACAATATATGATTGTGTGTGGAGTCCGAGAACAATATATGATTGTGTGTGGAGCCCGGGAACAATATACGATTGTGTGTGGAGCCCGGGAACAATATATGATTGCGTGTGGAGTCCGGGAACAATATATGATTGTGTGTGGAGTCCGGGAACAATATATGATTGTGTGTGGAGTCCGGGAACAATATATGATTGTGTGTGGAGTCCGGGAACAATATATGATTGTGTGTGGAGTCCGGGAACAATATATGATTGTGTGTGGAGTCCGAGAACAATATATGATTGTGTGTGGAGCCCGGGAACAATATACGATTGTGTGTGGAGCCCGGGAACAATATATGATTGCGTGTGGAGTCCGGGAACAATATATGATTGTGTGTGGAGTTCGGGAACAATATATGATTGTGTGTGGAGTCCGGGAACAATATACGATTGTGTGTGGAGCCCGGGAAAATCGTTCACATAATTGTGTGTGGAGCCCGGGAACAATATATGATTGTGTGTGGAGTCCGGGAACAATATATGATTGTGTGTGGAGTTCGGGAACAATATACGATTGTGTGTGGAGTCCGGGAACAATATATGATTGTGTGTGGAGTCCGGGAACAATATATGATTGTGTGTGGAGTCCGGGAACAATATATGATTGTGTGTGGAGTCCGGGAACAATATATGATTGTGTGTGGAGTTCAGGAACAATATATGATTGTGTGTGGAGTCCGGGAACAATATATGATTGTGTGTGGAGTCCGGGAACAATATATGATTGTGTGTGGAGTCCGGGAACAATATACGATTGTGTGTGGAGTCCGGGAACAATATATGATTGTGTGTGGAGTCCGAGAACAATATATGATTGTGTGTGGAGTCCGGGAACAATATATGATTGTGTGTGGAGTCCGGGAACAATATATGATTGTGTGTGGAGTCCGGGAACAATATATGATTGTGTGTGGAGTTCGGGAACAATATACGATTGTGTGTGGAGTCCGGGAACAATATAAGATTGTGTGTGGAGTCCGGGAACAATATATGATTGTGTGTGGAGTCCGGGAACAATATACGATTGTGTGTGGAGTTCGGGAACAATATATGATTGTGTGTGGAGTCCGGGAACAATATATGATTGTGTGTGGAGTCCGGGAACAATATATGATTGTGTGTGGAGTCCGGGAACAATATACGATTGTGTGTGGAGCCCGGGAACAATATACGATTGTGTGTGGAGTCCGGGAATAATATATGATTGTGTGTGGAGTCCGGGAACAATATATGATTGTGTGTGGAGACCGGGAACAATATATGATTGTGTGTGGAGTCCGGGAACAATATACGATTGTGTGTGGAGTCCGGGAACAATATATGATTGTGTGTGGAGTCCGGGAACAATATATGATTGTGTGTGGAGTCCGGGAACAATATATGATTGTGTGTGGAGTCCGGGAACAATATATGATTGTGTGTGGAGCCCGGGAACAATATATGATTGTGTGTGGAGTCCGGGAACAATATACGATTGTGTGTGGAGTCCGGGAACAATATATGATTGTGTGTGGAGTCCGGGAACAATATACGATTGTGTGTGGAGTCCGGGAACAATATATGATTGTGTGTGGAGTCCGGGAACAATATACGATTGTGTGTGGAGTCCGGGAACAATATATGATTGTGTGTGGAGTCCGGGAACAATATATGATTGTGTGTGGAGTCCGGGAACAATATATGATTGTGTGTGGAGTCCGGGAACAATATATGATTGTGTGTGGAGTCCGGGAACAATATATGATTGTGTGTGGAGTCCGGGAACAATATATGATTGTGTGTGGAGCCCGGGAACAATATATGATTGTGTGTGGAGCCCGGGAACAATATATGATTGTGTGTGGAGTCTGGGAACAATATATGATTGTGTGTGGAGTCCGGGAACAATATATGATTGTGTGTGGAGTCCGGGAACAATATATGATTGTGTGTGGAGTCCGGGAACAAGTCCGGGAACAATATATGATTGTGTGTGGAGTCCGGGAACAATATATGATTGTGTGTGGAGTCCGGGAACAATATATGATTGTGTGTGGAGTCCGGGAACAATATATGATTGTGTGTGGAGTCCGGGAACAATATATGATTGTGTGTGGAGTCCGGGAACAATATATGATTGTGTGTGGAGTCCGGGAACAATATATGATTGTGTGTGGAGTCCGGGAACAATATACGATTGTGTGTGGAGCCCGGGAACAATATACGATTGTGTGTGGAGTCCGGGAACAATATATGATTGTGTGTGGAGTCCGGGAACAATATATGATTGTGTGTGGAGTTCAGCTCACCGCTGTACAATGATTTCTACAAAGAGGACAACAGGAAACCTCATCCTAATCATTATAATGTGCAAATGAAGAAAATGTAACATTGTATTCTTCAGGGCTAAAAATATTCATCACACAATAGACTAAATAATACATTTGTTTCATTTCTTCCCGATTTGTTAAGTTACTCATTTTGTTCTGTTGCATTCATAATGAAATTAGTTTAGTTTAGGTTTGTTTCGTTTATTCGTTTTCGACTAGATTCGAAAATATTCAAAGTCGAAACGAAAAAAATCGCATCGATCCGAATTCGAATTCGAAGACGGCTATATTCTTTCTATTTTATTATATTCTATTCCTTTCCATTTGTTTTCTTTTTTTTTTCCCTTATTTTGTATTCTATTCCATTTTATTCCTTTTCATTTTATTTTATTCTATTCTATAAAGCAGTCTATGTAGGAATCAATATCTTATTTCACTTTTATACTTTTACTATATTTTTTGCAATATGTTTCCATTTCTAATTACATTTTATTTTCAAATTCATATTCAAATTTAAATTCACTTTCGAAATCTGATCATTTCTTTTCATTTTGTTTTTCTATTCTATTTTATTCCCTTATTTTTTATTTTATTCCATTTTATTGCTTTTCATTCTATTCCATTCTATTCTATTTTATTCTATTCTATAAAGCAGTCTATGTAGGAATCAATATCTTATTTCACTTTTATATCTTGCTACATTATATTTTTTGCAATATGTTTCCATTTCTAATTACATTTTATTTTCAAATTCGAATTTATATTTAAATTATATACTATAGTGATTGGGAAATTCGGATACATTCAAATCTTTGAATAAGGAAAATTTATTTGAATTTCGATTCATAACAAAACGAACCGCACATGTTTATCATACAATCTATGAGAGTCCATGATGGTGGATCTGGGTGTATTTCTAGCTGATCATCTCTCCTGATCAATGTATTCCTAGCTGATCATCTCTCCCGATCAATGTATTCCTAGCTGATCATCTCTCCCGATCAATGTATTCCTAGCTGATCATCTCTCCCGATCAATGTATTCCTAGCTGATCATCTCTCCCGATCAATGTATTCCTAGCTGATCATCTCTCCCGATCAATGTATTCCTAGCTGATCATCTCTCCCGATCAATGTATTCCTAGCTGATCATCTCTCCCAATCAATGTATTTGTAGCTGATCATCTCTCCCAATCAATGTATTCCTAGCTGATCATCTCTCCTGATCAATGTATTCCTAGCAGATCCTCTCTCCTGATCAATGTATTCCTAGCTGATCATCTTTCCTGATCAATGTATTTATAGCTGATCATCTCTCCTGATCAATGTATTCCTAGCTGATCATCTCTCCTGATCAATGTATTCCTAGCTGATTATCTCTCCTGATCAATGTATTCCTAGCTGACTATCTCTCCTGATCAATGTATTCCTAGCTGATTATCTTTCCTGATCAATGTATTTATAGTTGATCATCTCTCCCAATCAATGTATTCCTGGCTGATCATCTTTCCTGATCAATTTATTTATAGCTGATCATCTCTCCCGATCAATGTATTTATAGCTGATCATCTCTCCTGATCAATGTAATCCTAGCTGATCATCTAACCTGATCAATGTATTCCTAGCTGATCATCTCTCCTGATCAATGTATTCCTAGCTGATCATCTCTCCCGATCAATGTATTCCTAGCTGATCATCTCTCCTGATCAAAGTAATCCTAGCTGATCATCTAACCTGATCAATGTATTCCTAGCTGATCATTTTTCAAGGTCAATGTATTCCTAGCTGATCATCTCTCCCGATCAATGTATTTATAGCTGATCATCTGTCCAGATCAATGTATTTATAGCTGATCATCTCTCCCGATCAATGTATTCCTAGCTGATCATCTCTCCCAATCAATGTATTCCTAGCTGATCATCTCTCCCAATCAATGTATTTGTAGCTGATCATCTCTCCCAATCAATGTATTTGTAGCTGATCATCTCTCCCAATCAATGTATTCCTAGCTGATCATCTCTCCTGATCAATGTATTCCTAGCAGATCCTCTCTCCTGATCAATGTATTCCTAGCTGATCATCTTTCCTGATCAATGTATTTATAGCTGATCATCTCTCCTGATCAATGTATTCCTAGCTGATCATCTCTCCTGATCAATGTATTCCTAGCTGATCATCTCTCCTGATCAATGTATTCCTAGCTGATCATCTCTCCTGATCAATGTATTCCTAGCTGATTATCTCTCCTGATCAATGTATTCCTAGCTGACTATCTCTCCTGATCAATGTATTCCTAGCTGATTATCTTTCCTGATCAATGTATTTATAGTTGTTCATCTCTCCCAATCAATGTATTCCTGGCTGATCATCTTTCCTGATCAATTTATTTATAGCTGATCATCTCTCCCGATCAATGTATTTATAGCTGATCATCTCTCCTGATCAATGCAATCCTAGCTGATCATCTAACCTGATCAATGTATTCCTAGCTGATCATCTCTCCTGATCAATGTATTCCTAGCTGATCATCTCTCCCGATCAATGTATTCCTAGCTGATCATCTCTCCTGATCAATGTAATCCTAGCTGATCATCTAACCTGATCAATGTATTCCTAGCTGATCATTTTTCCAGGTCAATGTATTCCTAGCTGATCATCTCTCCCGATCAATGTATTTATAGCTGATCATCTGTCCAGATCAATGTATTTATAGCTGATCATCTGTCCATCTCAATGTATTTATAGCTGATCATCTCTCCCGATCAATGTATTCCTAGCTGATCATCTAACCTGATCAATGTATTCCTAGCTGATCATTTTTCCAGGTCAATGTATTCCTAGCCGATAATCTCTCCCGATCAATGTATTCCTAGCCATTAATCTTTCACGATCAATGTATTCCTAGGTGATCACGCCCCCCTGATCAATGTATTCCTAGCTGATCATCTCTCCCAATCAATGTATTTATAGCTGATCATCTCTCCCGGTCAATGTATTCCTAGCCAATTATCTCTCCTGATACAATGTATACGTTTTGACCTTTTCCGCGGCGCTCTGCGCCTTTCTCCGCGTTGCGGTCGGATGACAGGCGGAGAATAGGAGACGACGATAATCCCAAATTCATCCTTCTGGTTTCCTTAGCAACACATGGCGGTATCGCAGGTGAGGAACAATTAATATAAACATTTTATAAAGTGAAAAGAATATGAAGAGGAGAGAAGATCAGCGCCGGAACATTCCCTGATCTGAACTCCCTGCAAAGATAATGCATATTAAAGAGGACCTGTCACCATTCCAGAGCAGCAGGAGGGACGCCGCCAACCTGATGGGAGATTACAGGAAGGGGAGGAAGAAAAATGTGTATTAAACTAATGGATACATTACATTGCAGAATATTATCACAACATCAAATATTATGTGATACATTACTGAGTGCTTACAGTGCCTTGAAAAAGTATTCATACCCCTTGACATTTTCCACATTTGGTCATGTTACAACCAAAAACGTAAATGTATTTTATTGGGATTTTATGTGATAGACCAACACAAAGTGACAATGATAAATGATACAAATAAATATGTGAAAAGTGTGGGGGGGGGGGGCATTTGTATTCAGCGCCCTTTACTCTGATACCCCTAACTAAAATCTAGTGGAGCCAATTGCCTTCAGAAATCACCTAATTAGTAAATAGAGCCCACCTGTGTGTAATTTAATCTCAGTATAAATACAGCTGTTCTGTGAAGCCCTCAGAGGTTTGTTAGTGAACCTTAGTGAACAAACAGCATCATGAAGGCCAAGGAACACACCAGACAGGTCAGGGATAAAGTTGTGGAGAAGTATAAAGCAGGGTTAGGTTATAAATAAATCTCCCAAGCTTTGAACATCTCACGGAGCTCTGTTCAATCCATCATCGGAAAATGGAAAGAGTATGGCACAACTGCAAACCTACCAAGACATGGCCGTCCACCTAAACTGACCGGCCGGGCAAGGAGAGCATTCATCAGAGAAGAGCCAAGAGGTCCATGGTAACTCTGGAGGAGCTGCAGAGATCCACAGCTCAGGTGGGAGAATCTGTCCACAGGACAACTATTAGTCGTGTTCTCCACAAATCTGCCCTTTATGGAAGAGTGACAAGAAGAAAGACATTGGTGAAAGAAAGTCATAAGAAGTCCTGTTTGTAGTTTGTGAGAAGCCATGTGGAGGACACAGCAAACATGTGGAAGAAGGTGATCTGGTCACATGAGACCAAAATTCAACTTTATGGCCTAAAAGTAAAACGCTATGTGTGGGGAAAACTAACACTGCACATCACCCTGAACACACCATCCCCACCGTGAAACATGGTGGTGGCAGCATCATGTGGTGGGGATGGTTTTTCTTCAGCAGGGACAGGGAAGCTGGTCAGAGTTGATGGGAAGATGGATGGAGACAAATACAGGACAATCTTAGAAGAAAACCTGTTAGAGTCTACAAAAGACTTGAGACTGGGGCGGAGGTTCACCTTCCAGCAGGACAACGACCCGAAACATCCAGCCAGAGCTACAATGGAATGGTTTAGATCAAAGCATATTCATGTGTTAGAATGGCCCAGTCACAGTCCAGACCTAAATCACATTGAGAATCTGTGGCAAGACTTGAAAATTGCTGATCACAGACGCTCTCCATCCAATCTGACAGATCTTGAGATATTTTACAAAGAAGAATGGGCAGAAATGTCCTCTCTAGATGTGCAAAGCTGGTAGAGACACCCCCAAAAAGACTTGTAGAGAAAGGGGGTTCTACAAAGTATTGATTTCGGGGGGCGCCATACAAATACCCCCCTCCCCCACACTTTTCACATATTTATTTGTATCATTTATCATTTTCTTTCCACTTCACAATTATGTGACACTTTGTGTTGGTCTATCACAGAAAATCCCAATAAAATACATTTATGTTTTTGGTTGTCACGTGAAAAAATGTGGAGAATTTCAAGGGGTATGAATACTTTTTCCAGGCACTGTATATACTAATGTCAGGACCCAAAGGCTGGGTAGAGTCCCGTGGACACATCTGTACACACGCAATAATGGCTGCACCGGAGGAGGGGGGGTGCGGAACCTTTACAAAGTGGGACTGACGTTTTACTTTAAGGTGATAAGGTGTTCCAGGATAGCAGAAATTAATGTCTCTTGAAATAAGGACGGCCCTCCAGGTGTTCAGGAACTACAATTCCCATCATGCTTAGTCATGTCTGTGAATATCAGAGTTTTACAATGCCTCATGGGATGTGTAGTTCTGCAACAGCTGGAGGGCCATAGTTTGAGGATCCCTGATGTAAAGTGTTGATGTGTGGGAGGGGCCTACATGGCAACTGTCCGGGATTGGAGCATAGAAGTCTCTGGACTGATCTTGGATAACAAGTGCAGAGATTGGTCATTTCCTTATTGGACATCAAGTGCCCCCATCTGGACATCTCACCTATTCTATAGAGACAGCCAGACACACCGCACAATGGTGGCATGAAATGTAATCATCTGCAGCTTAGACATTGTCTGTTATGGAAATGTATTAGTTGCCTCATATTGCTTTGGGTGCTCTAAAGCCCCAGAGCCCAACCTGTGGCCCCTGGACACATGCAGACAATAATCAGTGTTTCCAGATTGCCCTGTTATAGCAGTGATCTCTACCATCCTGTACTATGTCTGCAGTCTCTGATCATCTCCTGTATTATGTCTGCAGTCTCTGATCATCTCCTGTATTATGTCTGCAGTCTCTGATCATCTCCTGTATTATGTCTGCAGTCTCTGACCATCTCCTGTACTATGTCTGCAGTCTCTGACCATCTCCTGTATTATGTCTGCAGTCTCTGACCATCTCCTGTACTATGTCTGCAGTCTCTGATCATCTCCTGTATTATGTCTGCAGTCTCTGATCATCTCCTGTATTATGTCTGCAGTCTCTGATCATCTCCTGTATTATGTCTGCAGTCTCTGATCATCTCCTGTACTATGTCTGCAGTCTCTGATCATCTCCTGTATTATGTCTGCAGTCTCTGATCATCTCCTGTATTATGTCTGCAGTCTCTGATCATCTCCTGTATTATGTCTGCAGTCTCTGATCATCTCCTGTACTATGTCTGCAGTCTCTGATCATCTCCTGTACTATGTCTGCAGTCTCTGATCATCTCCTGTACTATGTCTGCAGTCTCTGACCATCTCCTGTACCATGTCTGCAGTCTCTGATCATCTCCTGTATTATGTCTGCAGTCTCTGATCATCTCCTGTATTATGTCTGCAGTCTCTGACTATCTCTTGTATTATGTCTGCAGTCTCTGATCATCTCCTGTACTATGTCTGCAGTCTCTGATCATCTCCTGTATTATGTCTGCAGTCTCTGATCATCTCCTGTATTATGTCTGCAGTCTCTGATCATCTCCTGTATTATGTCTGCAGTCTCTGATCATCTCCTGTATTATGTCTACAGTCTCTGATCATCTCCTGTACTATGTCTGCAGTCTCTGATCATCTCCTGTACTATGTCTGCAGTCTCTGATCATCTCCTGTACTATGCCTGCAGTCTCTGACCATCTCCTGTATTATGCCTGCAGTCTCTGACCATCTCCTGTATTATGTCTGCAGTCTCTGATCATCTCCTGTATTATGTCTGCAGTCTCTGACCATCTCCTGTACTATGTCTGCAGTCTCTGATCATCTCCTGTATCATGTCTGCAGTCTCTGATCATCTCCTGTATTATGTCTGCAGTCTCTGATCATCTCCTGTATTATGTCTGCAGTCTCTGACCATCTCTTGTACTATGCCTGCAGTCTCTGACCATCTCCTGTATTATGTCTGCAGTCTCTGATCATCTCCTGTATTATGTCTGCAGTCTCTGACTGTCTCCCCACAAATTAGTTTCTGCAAGTTCATTTTTATAGGTCATCACCGATGTGTTTTGGCTGGAGCTTCCTAAATTGAATTTGATCAGGTGCAAGTCAGGACTTAGCACGTTAAACTACAGAAAGGCCCACAAAGGAGGGCCTGTGTAAAAATGACATTTTAATATAAAAAGATAAAATTATTATGATAAAGACATACAGAGTAACTAACTAACTATTTCAGAAATGTTAATTGGAAGAACAGAAGTTTTATTCCAGTGACATTATTGGCATCTGATCAATGACTGCTTATCATTGGTGCCATCTCCAGGCTGACTTAGAGTACTACACCAAAATGATTTTCTAATGTTCCCCCACAGATACACTATTATAATTATATATTTATTTAGCTCTGACATATACCGCAGCGCTGTATAGAGATCACTGAGCCATTCACATCAGTCTCTGTACCAGAGGAGCTTACACTCTAATGTCCCCTCCCCCCCCAGTCACATCAGTCTCTGTACCAGAGGAGCTTACACTCTAATGTCCCCTCCCCCACAGTCACATCAGTCTCTATACAGAGGAGCTTACACTCTAATGTCCCCTCCCCCCCACAGTCACATCAGTCTCTGTACCAGAGGAGCTTACACTCTAATGTCCCCTCCCCCACAGTCACATCAGTTTCTGTACCAGAGGAGCTTACACTCTAATGTCCCCTCCCCCACAGTCACATCAGTCTCTGTACAGAGGAGCTTACACTCTAATGTCCCCTCCCCCACAGTCACATCAGTCTCTGTACCAGAGGAGCTTACACTCTAATGTCCCCTCCCCCCACAGTCACATCAGTCTCTGTACCAGAGGAGCTTACACCCTAAGGTCCCCTTCCCCCACAGTCACATCAGTCTCTGTACAGAGGAGCTTACACTCTAATGTCCCCTCCCCCACAGTCACATCAGTCTCTGTACCAGAGGAGCTTACACTCCAATGTCCCCTCCCCCACAGTCACATCAGTTTCTGTACCAGAGGAGCTTACACTCTAATGTCCCCTCCCCCACAGTCACATCAGTCTCTGTACAGAGGAGCTTACACTCTAATGTCCCCTCCCCCACAGTCACATCAGTCTCTGTACCAGAGGAGCTTACACTCTAATGTCCCCTCCCCCCACAGTCACATTAGTCTCTGTACCAGAGGAGCTTACACCCTAAGGTCCCCTTCCCCCACAGTCACATCAGTCTCTGTACAGAGGAGCTTACACTCTAATGTCCCCTCCCCCACAGTCACATCAGTCTCTGTACCAGAGGAGCTTACACCCTAAGGTCCCCTTCCCCCACACACTATTATACATTTATATAGCTCTGATCGAGGAATCAGTGTGGATTTTATTCTCCACATTTTAGTGTCACAATGGAGATCCATATTGATGGCGGTCGCATTTCATCACCAGAATTGTAACTTTTGTTCGCGACTCTGAGAGATAAATCATAACAGGAATCCCACCGTGAGCCATCAGAATATTCCGAGCTTGCTACAAAGAAAGAGCATTGTCTGTGATCGTCACATCCTTTATTTCTATACCTGAAAAGGAATAATGGCAGCTAAACTCTGAATTTTATGAGCAATAGATGGGCCCTATACTTATCCTACATACTGTATGAACATGTGCCCCGCATCTTCTAATCTGTACCCCAGGTCTGCCCCGGAGCGTCCCCAGGATCTTCTATGGAGTGCCTGTGATATTCCAGGGTCTTCTACTGAGTACCCTGGGTCTTCTGATTGTTCTGGGTCTTCAACTGTGTTCCCCAAATCTTCTGAGTGATCCTGGTATTCCTGCTATTCTACTGAGTACCCTGGCTCTTCTGATTTGTCCTGGGTCTTCAACTGTGTGCCCCAAATCTTCTACTGGTATTCCTGCTATTCTACTGAGTTCCTAGGGTCTTCTAAGTGCACTAGGTCTTCTACTCAGTGGCACAGGTCTTCTACAAGTGCCCCTGTGTCTTCTACTGAGTGGCCTGGGTTTTCTGCTAAGTACCCTGGGTCTGCTACTGATACCCCAGGTCTTCTACCGTGCCCCAGGTCTTATACTTAGTTCCTGGGTTTTCAACTGTGTGCCCAGGATATTCTACTAAGTGCCCCAGATCCTGTACTGAGTGGTGTGGGTCTTCTACTGAGTGCCCTGGATCTTCTACTACATGCCTGGGGTCTCCTACTGAATGCTCCAGGTCTTCTACTGCAAACATTGTGATCAGGGAATTCAACTAAGTGCTCAAGGTACCTAACTGAGCGTCCCAGGCCTTCTACCAGTTCCTCTGAGTCTTCTACTGAGTGCCTGGGGTCATATACTGTGTGACCACCGTATTCTACTAAGTGCTCCAGGTCTTCTACTGACTGGCCCAGGTCTTCTACAAGTGCCCCTGAATCTTCTATTGCAGTGTTTCTCACCTCCAGTCCTCAAGGCACCCCAGCAGGTCATGTTTTCAGGATTTCCCTCAGATGAAACAGCTGTGGTAATTATTAAGGCAGTGAAACTGATCAAATCACCTGTGCAAAATAATGGAGAGCCTGAAAACATGACCTGTTGGGGGCGCCTTGAGGACTGGAGTTGAGAAACACTGCTCTACTGAGTGCCCCGGGTCTTATGTCGAGTAGACATGTGCAATTCATTTAGCTCCGACTCAAAATTCGAACAAGTTTTTCCTTATTCAGAAATTCAGATGTGTCCGAATTCCGAATCACAATAGTAACTAATGTAAGCGAATTCTCTGAAATAACAAAATGAAATTCATCTGAAATAACAAAATTCAAATTCAATTTGGATTTGGAAGTGAATATGAAATGTAAAAATATTGCAATTCTTAGATGTGAAAGATTCGGCAGCTGCATTCGAATAGAAAAATAAAAACCTTATTTGAATACCGATTTGAATTTTCCGAATGCGGTCGAAAAGAAACTAAACTAATTCCAAACACGAATTTAATGAATGTAATGAGTTTAACCAAATGAAATTAGTTTATTAACTAAATTAAACACATTTTTGGTTTTGCACATGTCTAATGCTGAGTGTCCCTGCTCTTCTACTCTACTCTGGGTCTTCTAAGTGTCTGATTTTCTATTGAGGGCCACATGTCCTCTACTATATGTTCCAGGTCTGCTACTGAGTGCCTGATCTTCTACTGAGTGCCTCATGTCTTCTACTAAGTGTCCCAGGTCTGCTATTGAGTTCCATGATCTTCTACCGAGTGCCTGGTCTTCTACTGAGTGCCTCATGTCCTCTACTGAGTGCCTGATCCTCTTCCGAGTGCCTGGTCTTCTACTGAGTGCCTCATGTCCTCTACTGAGTGCCTGATCTTCTACCGAGCGCCTGGTCTTCTACTGAGTGCCTCATGTCCTCTACTGAGTGCCTGATCCTCTACTGAGTGCCTGGTCCTCTACTGAGTGCCTGATCCTCTACTGAGTGCCTGATCCTCTACTGAGTGCCTGATTTTCTACTGAGTGCCTCATGTCCTCTACTGAGTGCCTGATCTTCTACTGAGTGCCTCATGTCCTCTACTGAGTGCCTGATCTTCTACTGAGTGCCTGGTCTTCTACTGAGTGCCTCATGTCCTCTACTGAGTGCCTGATCCTCTACTGAGTGCCTGGTCTTCTACTGAGTGCCTCATGTCCTCTACTGAGTGCCTGATCTTCTACCGAGCGCCTGGTCTTCTACTGAGTGCCTCATGTCCTCTACTGAGTGCCTGATCCTCTACTGAGTGCCTGGTCCTCTACTGAGTGCCTGATCCTCTACTGAGTGCCTGATCCTCTACTGAGTGCCTGATTTTCTACTGAGTGCCTCATGTCCTCTACTGAGTGCCTGATCTTCTACTGAGTGCCTCATGTCCTCTACTGAGTGCCTGATCTTCTACTGAGTGCCTGGTCTTCTACTGAGTGCCTCATGTCCTCTACTGAGTGCCTGATCCTCTACTGAGTGCCTGGACTTCTACTGAGTGCCTGATCCTCTACTGAGCGCCTGGTCTTCTACTGAGTGCCTCATGTCCTCTACTGAGTGCCTGATCCTCTACTGAGTGCCTGGTCTTCTACTGAGTGCCTGATCCTCTACTGAGTGCCTGATCCTCTACTGAGTGCCTGGTCTTCTACTGAGTGGCTGATCCTCTACTGAGTGCCTGATCTTCTACTGAGTGCCTCACGTCCTCTACTGAATGCCTGATCTTCTACTGAGTGCCTCATGTCCTATACTGAGTGCCTCATGTCCTCTACTGAGTGCCTGATCTTCTACTGAGTGCTTCATGTCCTCTACTGAGTGCCTGATCTTCTACCAAGTGCCTGGTCTTCTACTGAGTGCCTCATGTCCTCTACTAAGTGCCTGATACTCTACTGAGTGCCTGGTCTTCTACTGAGTGCCTCACATCCTCTACTGAGTGCCTGATCTTCTACTGAGTGCCTCATGTCCTCTACTGAGTGCCTGATCTTCTACTGAGTGCCTCATGTCCTCTACTGAGTGCCTGATCTTCTACCGAGTGCCTGGTCTTCTACTGAGTGCCTCATGTCCTCTACTGAGTGCCTGATTTTCTACTGAGCGCCTTGTCTTCTACTGAGTGCCTCATGTCCTCTACTGAGTGCCTGATACTCTACTAAGTGCCTGGTCTTCCACTGAGTGCCTCACGTCCTCTACTGAGTGCCTGGTCTTCTACTGAGTGCCTCATGTCCTCTACTGAGTGCCTGATCTTCTACTGAGTGCCTGATCTTCTACTGAGTGCCTGGTCCTCTACTGAGTGCCTGGTCTTCTACTGAGTGCCTCATTACCTCTACTGAGTGCCTCATCCTCTACTGAGTGCCTGGTCTTCTACTGAGTGCCTCATGTCCTCTACTGAGTGCCTGATCTTCTACTGAGTGCCTGATCTTCTACTGAGTGCCTGGTCCTCTACTGAGTGCCTGGTCTTCTACTGAGTGCCTCATTACCTCTACTGAGTGCCTCATCCTCTACTGAGTGCCTGGTCTTCTACTGGGTGCCTAATGTTCTATTGGATGCCTAATCTTTTATGGGTACCTGATCTTGTACTGACTGCCAGGTCTTCTAATGAGCGCCTGATCTTCTACTGAGGGCTACATGTTTTCTACTGAGTGCCCCAGGGCCCTTTTGAAATATGGAGATGATATATTTTAGAGCTGTGAGTGTCTTCTTTTCAGGCAATCTATTATTATTTCTTCTTTTCCTGTAAGCGATGACACATTTCATTTATCATTTCCTCATTTCATCATAATGTGACATTCATATTTGTTCAGCTAAAAAGAATAGACTCAGATTCCATCTCAACCAGTCACCATGGTATCCAACCGGAACGTCAACATTTCGGTCCGTGTTCCCAGAGGTGCTCTGGGTCTGCTAGGACCTTACAAACAATCCTGCCAGAAATTCAAAGTTCTCCTAATTTCCTGAAATTTCAATGTTATCGACCATCGGAGCAATCTTCTGGGAGCTACAGAGCACCTCCCCCTTATGTAATAGTGATGAGCAGAGAAGGAGGTGTTTGTAGCCAAAATCAGGAGAACAGCCTAAGGTGACAACGCTGCTCCTCCATAGATACAGCCCAGTGAGTGAGTGTTGTCACCCTAGGACAGGAAGTGTGTTACTGGCAGGATCACCAGGTGATAATAGAAAGTAAAAAAGCCTGAAAAAAAAGGAAAACGAACGCAGCCACCACATCTAAGTACCGGCAAGGTGCAATATCATATTTTTATCATTACATTTATATTATATGTTTGCTCCAGGGTTTAGAAAAAGTCTTGTCTCCGCCCCCTCCTGAATTTTTCTGTAGTGGGTGGAGCCTGATGGGCCCCTCCCACAGCTCTGTTCTCTGCACAGTCTATGTTTAGGGCAGTGATGACGTCACTGCTACTTTTACAAGGTTGTATCTGGGTTTGCAAAGGCATTTGGTGCAAAGTGGATTCATACTCCTTGTAGCTATTGAACCTAAAATCTGATTATATTTAGCATTAAAGTGATTGTAAACCCTCCGTATACCCCAGTGCATTGACTGGCCTCAGGTGATACACAGAGATTAAACATCCTCCTACATAAGCTGTACCTGTTTATCTGCAGCCCTCTCTTCTCTACAAGTGCTGACTTATAAAGCTTGTCTGAGAGTTCAGAACAAAGGGGGGTGGAGAGCTGAAGTTACAGTCTGCAGATCTCAGTGAGGACAGCTCTTGGAGCTGATTGGAGGGAAGGGAAGGGACACACCCCCCATTTATACAGCACACAGAAACAGAGTTGAGGCTGTCAATCACAGGCTGTGTTCTGGAGGTCCCTCCTCCCCTGTCACCATTTTTCTCTTGGTGTCAGGAATACTTGTCAGAAGTGACTCATGCTGATAGCAGAGGAAGGAGGCAGCAGACAGAAATGACACTCAGTGCTCTGGACTGAGACAAGTACACACTATAGAGGGATGTGCTTTGTTCGGATTTCATGTCTGAGGTTTACAACCACTTTGAAATCGGGCATCATTTTGTCAAACATAAAAAGAAAAAAAAAAAAGCAGACTCACAAAATGAAAGTATTAGCAGCTGTACAGCTGGAGGAGACAATAAGAGAAAGAAGTGATACAATGTAACAGAAGAGACGCTACAATATGAACTCATATAAAGAGGATTTCCCGGGATTGGACGTTAGTGTCGCTCGTTGTAGAACGGCCCTCGTCACCTCATTGCTCCTCATTCCACGTCACATGACTGTTAATAACGGGACTCTGATGGCGAGATTTCTCCCCGTTCCAGGAAAACAATCAATTTCCTTTTTTCTCTGAAATTCACAGAACTCCCCGAACGTCCGCGCGGCTGATGACGCCACAACCCCCCGCGCACCAGTGAGCGGCGGCCCTGTGACATTCGATACGGATTGATTTGTACGACACGGATTTATAAATACAACGCGGCTGCGTCCACATCTGCGCTTTCCTAGAACGCCTGCGCGTTTTGCAATGCTATTGATTCTTCTCTTATCACTTTTCAGAGGCAACGTGTCTCCTCCTCGCGGCCTGTTGCTGACCGGCATTTTCTGGAACATTTTTGTTTGTAAGTTTTTTTTTTTTTGCTACAAAATTACTTAGAACCCCCAAACATTACATATTTTCTGCTAGCAGAGCCCCCTAGAGAATAAAATGGCGATTGTTGCAATTTTTCTATGTCACACGCAGCGGTTTTTCAAACGCAATATTTTTTTGAAAAAGTGCATATTAATGAATTTTAATGCACAAAAAAAACAAAATCTAACCCAATTTTTTGGTAAAATATAAAAGATGATGTTACACGGAGTAAACAGATACCTAACATGTCATGCTTTAAAATTGCGCACGCTTGTGGAATGGCAACCAACTACGGTACTTGAAATTCTCCATAGGTAATGCTTTAGAAATTTTTACAGGTTACTTGTTTAGAGTTAGAGAGGAGGTCTAGTCCTATAATTATTGCTCTCGCTCTAACGTTCGTGGCGACACCTCACATGTGTGGTGAGAACACCTTTTACATATGCGTTTACTTCTGCACATTAGCACATAGGGATGAGGGTGCTTTACTTTTTTTTTTCTTTTTTTTTATATTTACACTGTGCCTTTAATTTTTTTTTTTTTTAATCAATTTTATTCCTATTACAAGGAATGTAAACGTCTCTTGTATTAGAAATAAGGGATGACAGGTCCTCTTTATGGAGAGATGAGATCTATAATGCCGCGTACACACGGTCGGACTTTGCAGCTACAAAAGTCGGACAGTCTGTCCGACATACTTCCGGCGTACCTTCGGCGGACTTGGGGCAGACTTTCTTACGAACGGACTTGCCCACACACGACCACACAAAAGTACGCCAGTTTAGTACGCTGTGACGTACACCAAGTCCGACGAGACTATAAAACGGAAGTTCAATAGCCCGTACGACACCCTTTGGGCTCCTTCTGCTAATCTCGTGTTTATCTCGTGTTAGTAGAAGTTTGGTGAGAGACGATTCGCGCTTGTGAGACTCGTATTTTTCAGTTCGTTTTAACTGGTGTTCAGTCTGTGCTTGTGAGGTTTGTATCTGCTTTTCAGTGCGTTTGGTCAGTTGGCATTGAGAAATCTTTGTTTTATTGGCCGCTCGTTCCTGATTTTCAGGTCGTTCTTCACAGGCCTTGCTGTTCTTCAGTGCGTTCTGTTTAGTGCGTTCTGACCAGCCGACCGTTTTGAAGCCATGTTACCTGTACGTACTCGTCGTAGAGCTCGTGCATTGTATGTGCTTGGTGCTGTAGTTTATTCTTCAGCCCAAGACCAGTCCATGAACAGGGCGAGGAGGAGTTCATGGACCAAGAATTGGTTGCTTCAGCGTGACCAGTTCTGTCACATGCCTTTGCTCCGTGAGATCCGTGAGAATAATCCTGAGGATTTCAGGAACTTTCTCCGGATGACGGACCCCGTTTTTGATCGTTTGGTGGCTTTGCTGACCCCCTATATCAGCAG
Organism: Lithobates clamitans; assembly: GCA_037952925.1. Lineage (NCBI taxonomy): Eukaryota > Metazoa > Chordata > Amphibia > Anura > Ranidae > Lithobates > Lithobates clamitans. The sequence goes on along the minus strand of JBBGZY010002878.1, from coordinate 14,960 downwards.
GCAGGATACCTGCATGAGGCAAGCCATCACTCCGGAGCAGAGGGTGGTCGCTACCTTGCGGTATTTGGCCACAGGGAGAAGCCTGCAGGACCTTAAGTTCTCGACAGGCATCTCCCCCCAGGCTCTGGGGATCATTATCCCAGAGACCTGTTCTGCCATCATACAGGTCCTGCAGAAGGACTATATTAAGGTAAGCTATTTTTAGTTTATTAGCATCACATGTTCTTTTATGTAATCTTTGATAAAGTAATGTATTTCTTGCTTCAAACACTACTTCCCATCATTGCAATATAGTGTGAATGTCCCCTTTTTATCCTCACACATGCTGGGATTTTTTCCTGTTATTTTTTGTCATGCATGTATAGTTTCCTTCAATAACCTTCCCAGCATGAAGTGATGGGAACATATCCACCTAGTCTACTCATTTTGAATGTATTTTGTTGGAGTGTATTTAGTGTGCTTAGAATTAGCAATTAGCTAGATTTCACAACCCCCCCCCCCCCCACCTGAACTCACTCCAAATAGTGTGCTGCTAATTAGCAATTAGCTAGATTTCACAACCCCCCCCCCCCCCACCTGAACTCACTCCAAATAGTGTGCTGCTAATTAGCAATTAGCTAGATTTCACAACCCCCCCACCCCCACCCTCGTTAAAATTTGCTTGAATGTTCTGTGGTGTTGATTTGTCTAAAGCAAATCTATGTTGCACTTTGCAAAATGCATGTGCACTCTACAAGTGCATTTGTTCCATTGCTTTAGTAAATGAGCAGAAGCTCTGCTGATTTCCATCATCAAATCATATGCAAGCCTCAAAGTGTTTTCATTAATTGCCCTTGCATGTGATTGTGTACTGTTTACAACATGAATGCCTTTTGACATTACCTCATTTACTGTAAGCTGGTTTGCAACTGCACCTGCAGAGTGCGACAACTGCAGTCTTGTAGCCTTTGTTATCCCTAAATTCCTGCGTGTTGTTAAAGTAATTTTTTTTGGGGATTTCACAACCCCCTAAAATGTAATCAATGTTCTATCAGAGGGGGTGAGCAATCTGATAAGTGTGCCTTTTTCCATATTAGTTATTCCAGAAGAATTAAATTATTGAATGTTATACTGATGCTGGGGAATAATGTTTTTAATTGTCTAATTTTCTTGCAATGTTAGCTTCCAAATTAATTGATTTTTGTTTTCTTGTTTGATTCCCCAGTTTCCTTCAACGCCACAGGAATGGCAGACTGTGGCATCCCATTTTGCAAGCCGTTGGGACTTTCCCAATTGTGGAGGGGCTATAGATGGGAAACATGTCCACATTGTGCCACCACCCCATTCGGGGTCATATTATTTTAATTATAAGGGGTTCCACAGTATTGTTTTAATGGCGGTGGTGTCGGCACACTATGATTTTTTATATGTGGACGTGGGGAAGAATGGCCGGATGTCGGATGGAGGAGTATTTGCCCAGACGGAGTTCTGCCAGCGTCTCCAGAGTGGTGGCCTGGGATTGCCACCTGATGAGGATAACGTGGAAGGACTCCCCTTTGTCTTCATTGCCGATGAAGCCTTCGCTCTGAGCAAGCACCTCATGAGGCCATTCCCCCAAAGAACCCTCACCCCGGAGAGGAGGGTTTTTAATTACCGGCTGGCCAGAGCTAGAAGAGTGGTTGAGAATGCGTTTGGAATTCTGGCCAGCCGGTTCCGCCTGTTTCAAACAGCCATTAATTTGGCGGAATACAAACTTAATTTTATAATTTTATCATGCTGCATTCTGCACAACTTTTTAAATAAGCATTCTGCCAATTATATAGGCACAGTTGGGCCTGAGGCCGGACAAATAGAAGCCAACCTTACAGGCCTGGATACTGTCCGTACTGGCTTGGCCCCCCAAAGTTCCCGTCAGGTTAGACAGCAATATGTTGATTATTTTATGGGTAGGGGGGCCATTGCAATGGGCCAGGATATATAATTTTTTTTACAATAAAAAAAATATTGCTGAAATCTGGCATTATATTTATTGCTTGCCTTTCTTTTGGGCTGTCTCCTAGGTTATGGTCGAGCAGTTGTAGTGCCAACTGTATTAGAATTTTCAAAATGTCTAAATAAGCTCCATTGCCACTGTAAACAACTTTTTGACAATTATAACCAAACTGATACTGAGCCTTGAAATAACAAACCACACATTTGTTAAAATCCTATAAAAGGAGATGTTTTTATTAATGGTTGGTATGCATTCAGTTCTGCATTTAGTATAAAATGTTCCGAGACAAAAATATAATGGTATCTTAATGATGTAGCAAAATATAATTATATTGAAATATTTCTACCTAATCCACAAAAAAATATTTTGGGCTTTTGGATTTTCAAAAACAGGCTTTGTTTTTGGAAAATCAAGTTTTGTTTTTTTTTAAAAGCAAGTTTTCTTTTTTTTTTTTTTTTTTTGTTTTTTAAAATCATTTTTTTTGTTTTTTTTGGGGTTTTTTAACATTAATTTTCTTAATTTTTTTGGTGTTTTCAAATCAATTTTTTTTACTTTTTTTGGTTTTTGAAAATTAATTTTTTTTTTTTTTTTGGGTTATTTAAAATCACTTTTTTTTTATTTTTTTGGGTTTTTTAAAATCACTTTTTTTAATTTTTTTGGGTTTTTTAAAATCACTTTTTTTAATTTTTTTGGGTTTTTTAAAATCACTTTTTTTTATTTTTTTTTGGGTTTTTTAAAATCACTTTTTTTTATTTTTTTTTGGGTTTTTTAAAATCACTTTTTTTTATTTTTTTTTGGGTTTTTTAAAATCACTTTTTTTAATTTTTTTGGGTTTTTTAAAATCACTTTTTTTTATTTTTTTTTGGGTTTTTTAAAATCACTTTTTTTTATTTTTTTTTGGGTTTTTTAAAATCACTTTTTTTTATTTTTTTTTGGGTTTTTTAAAATCACTTTTTTTTATTTTTTTTTGGGTTTTTTAAAATCACTTTTTTTTATTTTTTTTTGGGTTTTTTAAAATCACTTTTTTTTATTTTTTTGGGTTTTTTTAAATCAATTTTTTTTTTTTTTTTGGTTGTTTTTTAGAAAATCAATTTTTATTTTTTTGTGGATTTTTGACAGCCCTCCTTTTTGACATTAGGTTAAACAGCCATTTATGTTAGGCCAAAAAAACAAAGAGAAGGCCCAGAATGGGGTCAGCAAAACAGGAAATGAAGGACATGATTGATGTTTTGGGGTTTAAAAAAGGGCATTTAGATTCGACCCAAAACATCAATCATGTCCTTCATTTCCTGCTGCATACGATCCAGCCTATTACGCATTTGATCCATGTCTTGATTCCAGCCCATTATTTGACCAATTAGACGTTGGGCACTTTCCGAGGTGAAATGGTCACTTCTTGTTGTTCCTAAAGTGGAATGAAACCAAAAAATGTCTTTACAAATATGCACACATACATAGTTTACCTTACCAGAACTAAAGCTGTTGTCTCAGACACTGACCTGGTGGGGTGGCCATGTAGCCTAATTCCTCCACATCCTCGGGGGTGTCACTGTTGCTTGAATGAAGCAGATCCCCTAAAATAGAGTAGACAAATTCAATTAAACAAAAGGCAGCCATGCATAGATTAACGTAAGCTGGTGTGTCAGACACTCACCTGGTGGGGTGCCCATGTCGCCCACCTCTCCTTCCTCCACATCGTCAATGGGACTTGGACTGATTGCCCAATCCTGTTTTGCTTGGGGTGGACTGTGTTCTTTTGGTTGGCTGAGTGATTTTTCCCCTATGTGAAACAAAAAATTAGTAATCTAATTAGCACACAGATATTTTAGGACATAATAATTTTCCAACATTTGTAGTGAAGTGGTTTGTGTAGAGTTCCTATTTTAGTTCAATATTTCAAATTATAAAGACATACCGGATAGATAGATATCAATATCTCAAAATATAGTTAATAATCTTTTGATCTCTCTCTATATCTGTAACAAAATCTCTAAATATCTAACTAAATGTAAATCCAAAAAATTAAGAGAATTTAAAATAGATATATAATATATATATATAGATATATATATATATAGATATATTATAGATATATATATATATATATATATATAGATATATAATATATATATATATATAGATATATATATATAGATATATTATAGATATATAGATATATATATATATATATATATAGATATATATATATATATATATATATATATATATATATATATATATATATTTATATATATATATATTTCTATATTTTTTGATATATTTATATTTTTATATTTTTATATATTTATATTGTTATCTATATAGATATAGATATAGAGAGAGAGATAGATATAGAGAGATAGATATAGAGAGATAGATAGAGAGATAGATAGAGAGATAGATAGAGATAGATAGAGAGATAGATATATAGATATGGATATGTAACGAGGTTTCTTCAAAGATCGTTTAGAACGATGAACAAAAATCGTATAGAAAGGAAAAGCACATGGAGCAGTATACAAGGTAATAAACACAAGAGAAAAACACGACAAGTACTTACTTTTTTTAAGAACTTTCCGGATACGTCGGTATTGATCCGGCTCCCTGATTTTCAGGTCAGACCATCTTTTGCGCAATTGATCCTTGGAGCGCTGGACCCCAAATGATGCCTGCAAAGTGTCCACGACCTTTGCCATGATTTTGGCCTTGCGCAAATTTGGCCGTGCGTACGGCCCATAATTGCCATCATAGTCGTCTTTGCGAAGAATGGCCACCATCTCCACCATCTCTTTGAAACTCATATTAGAGGCCTTAAATCTAGGCCTCACAGATTTGGTTGACGTTCCAGACGTTCCAGCCTGCGGGCTGTCTCCACTACCTGAGGTCGTCAACATTTCAGGTGTCTCCGCCATTCTTTAACTCCACTACGCGCCGTAACAAAAAAGGGGCGGAGAACATGAGTACATTTCGAACGTCAGGGGCGGGCGACGCAGGCGGAGTTTCACACATGCGTAGTGTATAAAGGAGGGCCTTTCGCGCGTGTCGTACGTACGTTCTGTGCGTCAAATTAGGGGGCGGAGAACATGAGTTCATTTCGAACGTCAGGGGCGGGCGACGCAGGCGGAGTTTCACACATGCGTAGTGTATAAAGGAGGGCCTTTCGCGCGTGTCGTACGTACGTTCTGTGCGTCAAATTAGGGGGCGGAGAACATGAGTTCATTTCGAACGTCAGGGGCGGGCGACGCAGGCGGAGTTTCACACATGCGTAGTGTATAAAGGAGGGCCTTTCGCGCGTGTCGTACGTACGTTCTGTGCGTAGGTGATAGTGGACCAGGACGTTCCAAAACGAAGGTAATTTGAGATATATATTTTTTTTGGGGGGGGTTTATGGTCATGACTTTGTAGCAAGCGGCCTATATGGCTTGATAGATTGATGAGGCCTACATAGGGAGAAGATGATGAGGGGTTAGCAGAAACATATAATAAGTTTTTTTGGTCTTGTGACTTTCTCTTTTCCAGATATAATGAATCCCCTATTGAAGGATCCAGAGTTCCTTACTTCTTTTATTTCAAAGTATCGAGAGATGAGGAATTTGTGGGAGGTGAAACACCCTCAGTATTATAACAAGCATGTGAGGAAGTCAACGCTGGAGAGACTTCTGTCCTTTGTCCAGGAGACCATCCCTGGAGCAACAATGGAGACAGTGTACAAGAAAATTGGGGTCTTGAGGAACATGTATAAAAGGGAGCATAGGAAGATCCAGGAATCAAGGAGATCAGGAGCATCAGCAGATGATGTTTATGTACCCAGGCTGTGGTACTACAAACAACTCCGTTTTCTTGATGACCAGAATGAAGCCAGGGCATCACTTTCAACCCTTCCCTCCACCCTTCCCTCCACCCTTCCCTCCACCCCAGCAGAGGCTGATGAGGAGCAAGCTGGGTCTTCCATCCTGGATGAACCGGATATGACCATCTGGAGTCAGGTAAATTATTTTAACAAAGATTTACTGTACTAATATTAATGATGTTAACTGGATGTTATAATTGTCTCAAATAATTTAGCACTCCAAATTGTGTATACATATCAAATGATAGTAGTGACTAAATATGTTTGGCACCTGCTTGAAATAATTAGGGTGTCTGATTAGACTCTTTTATTAAAGAGATGTATTCACATTGAATTTGCTAGTCATGAGAAGCAAACTGTGTGTCATTGATGAACCCAAAAAAAGAAACTAAAACTATTGTCCTTTTTTTATACACAGGATGAGTCCATCCAGGAGGAATGTGGGGAAAGTGGCAGGCAGGAGGAGACCGGGCCCATGGACAGCCTGGAGGAGGCCGGATTCACCATCATCCTGGAGGAGGCTGGGCCCAGTGTCAGGCAGGAGGTGGCTGCTCCCAGTGAGGTGGCTGGGCCAAGTGAGGTGGCTGGGCCAAGTGAGGTGGCTGGGCCAAGTGAGGTGGCTGGGCCCAGTAGGAGCCTCACCCAATCCCAAGTGCCTCCCCTCCACCTTCCCAAAAAAAGGGCCAAGAAGGGGATGGTCACACAGGACGCATCCCTGCGCCTCATGCAACAGGCCACCCGTTTTTTAACAAGCCCCCCAGAAGCGGAAGAAGCCTATGGCTGCTACTTAGCCAGCAGGCTTCTTCAGATGGATTGGGAGCAGCGCCTCATTTGTGAGCGCCTATTTGGGGAAACAATCCATAAGGGGCTGCAGGGCACGCTAACCAAAAACACCCAACTACATGAGGCAGCCCCCCCCCCTCCTCCTCCTCCTCCTCCTCCTCCTCCTCCTCCTCCTCCTCCTGCCACAACTGAAACACCAGAGCCACAGCCTCAAAAGAAGGCTACAGGGAAGGCTACAGGGAAGGCTGCAGGGAAGGCTGCAGGGCAGCGTGGAGGAAAGGCTGCAGGGAAGAGAAGAAAGTGATGACCTGGGTTCAGTCTGGTCTGACAGAAGACGCAGGCTGTTGTAGGACCACAGTCTGGGGACATCTAGATCATCTGCTGGTGCTGTTGATCTCTGGGATTCTTGGACCAGATTGTGCTCCCTCTTATATGGACTCCTCAAGATCCCAATTTTCTTGTACACCGACTTTTTCCAGCGTTGACTTCCTCTTTATTTTATTTTGACCATGAATAAATGGATCTTTTTTGAGTTTAGCAAAAGACTTTTATGTGTTTTCTTTTAAATCATTGATTTTACACACAATGTTAAATTAACAAGGGACAACAATCTCATTGAGTTTTAAAAAAACACACCAAAAATACATTACTAATGTTAAGAATGTTCAAGTGGTAAGTCTTGAAAAAAAAATATATACATAAACAAAAACGGTGCTTTGGGTTAACTTTATCTAAAAATTAAAAAATAATCACTAGAAAAAAAAAAAAAAAAGAATAATGGGTTCTTTGTGGTAACTTTACAAACATAAAAAAAAAAAAAAAGGGAAAAAGTATTATTAGTATGGAAACATTGTTTATAAAAAGCATACTATATCATTCATGAGATCAAAGAGAAAAAGAATTCAGAAATCAGTTTGGGAGAACTCTGATTATGAACAGCAAAACACCTTCGTTCTTTAGAGCATTCGTAAAGAAGAAATAAAATGCGCTGCATTCAACGATCACAGATTTTGCAGCGTGATGAATGTGCTACCTACAATACGAACACTAGTTTTACTAGACCGAGTGCTTCCGTTTAGTTTTTGCTTATGAGCATGCGTCGTTTTTTTGTCCGTAGGACTAGCATACAGACGAGCGGACTTCGGGGTCCGTCGTAGTTACGACGTAAAGATTTAAAGCATGTTTCAAATCTAAAGTACGTCGGATTTGAGGCTAAAAAAGTACGTTGAAAGTCCGAAGCAGCCCACACACGATCGGATTACCAGCCAACTTTAGTCCGTCAGCGTCCGTTGGACTTTTGTAGACGAAAAGTCCGACCGTGTGTACGCGGCATAAGACCCCCAAATCTCTCCTCTACCTTCAAAAGCAAAAGATCAAAAAACAAAAAAAAAATGTGATCTTTTGCCTTAAAAAAAAAAATTCTTTACTTCTGCCCTAGACCGCAAGTGATATCATGACGTCGCTCCAGTCCTCCAAGGCCATAGAGGCGATCAGAGACGATCTGGTCTCTGTTCACCTCTATTGCCAGCCATGTGAATCACAGTAAGCCCGAAAGAAACACCAGCGAGCGGCGGGAGGGAGGGGGCTGACCCCTCACACTGCTTCTGAAAGCAATCCAGCAACTAATTTGTCACTTGGCCCTCTTTCATGAGAAAGCCAGTTGCCAGTTGAAAAAAAGAAATTTCGGGGTTATGGCACATACAGTATCTCACAAAAGTAAGTACACCCCTCAGTGACATTTGTGTAAATCTTCTATCTTTTCATGTGACAACACTGAAGAAATGACACTTTGTCTACAATGTAAAGTAGTGAGTGTACAGCTTGTATAACAGTGTAAATTTGTTGTCCCCTCAAAATAACTCAACACACAGCCATTAACGTCTAAACCGCTGGCAACAAAAGTCAGTACACCCCTAAGTGAAAATCTCCAGATTGGGCCCAAAGTGTCAATATTTTGTGTGGCCACCATTATTTTCCAGCACTGCCTTAACCCTCTTGGGCATGGAGTTCACCAGAGCTTCACAGGTTGTCACTGGAGTCCTCTTCCCCTCCTCCATGATGACATCACGGAGCTGGTGGATATTAGAGACCTTGCACTCCTCCACCTTCTGTTTGAGGATGTCCCACAGATGATCAATAGGGTTTAGGTCTGGAGACATGCTTGGCCAGTCCATCACCTTTACCCTCAGCTTCTTTAGCAAGGCAGTGGTGGTCTTGGAGGTGTGTTTGGGGTGGTTATCATATGGTTATCATGTCATTTCTTCAGTGTTGTCACATGAAAAGATAGAAGAAGAGATTTACATAAATGTGAGGGGTGTACTTACTTTTGTGAGATACTGTATAAAAACGCAGTGGCGGCCCATACATTAGGGGTGCCCCCCCCCCCAATCCTCGTGCCCACCCCTAATCTCCATGTAGGGCGCCGTATGCATGGATTTCAATGGGGGGTTTTTTAAGCACATGATTAGAGCCTGAGGTTCTAATTGGCTTCAAAAAGGGGTGGGCTCGGGGTGCAGAGCACTGGACTCTGAGCCTACCCAGTTGTGGGACATTAGCGAATTAATATTGTCTTCCTGCTTCTCCTCCCGGCCAACCAGGAAGCTGGAGCAAGGAGCAGCATCGGCCTCCTATGGTAAGGCCATTGATCGCCGCCATCCGTCTCCCGGGGGGGGACACTGATCGTCTCCGCCAGTCTCCTGCGGGGGGGGGAGGTTTGCGTGCCACCCCCCAAAAATATTGAGCACCAGCCGCCACTGTATAAACGTATTGTGGTCTGCAAGAGGTTAACCTCATAAACACTGCATCACCACAACCTCGTGCATTGTGTATGTTTGCAGGGCGGTTGTGGCAAAAGTCCCATTCACTTGGGTTGCATTCGGTGGCAGTACAGAACGTGGCGAGGGGTATCACTTCTGTCAGTTTGTAAATAGTGATTGGCTAGATGTTCGACTATGAACAAACGAACATATGGGGCGCTCGCGGGAAGTTCGCCTGCCGCGGAGCACCCCATAATGCACTGTGAGATCGCAGTGCATTAACGGCTGCTGATTGGCCAAAGCTTGCACCTGACCTGTATGCTTTGGCCAATCACAGCGCGATGTGCTGTGAGAGCCATGATTGGCCAAAGGTGCCCTTTGGCCAATCAGTGTGCAGTCAGTGTAGTATATATAATACAGTGCAGAGTATATAGTGCAGTCAGTGTAGTGTATATAATACAGTGCAGAGTATATAGTGCAGTCAGTGTAGTGTATATAATACAGTGCAGAGTATATAGTGCAGTCAGTGTATAGTATATAATACAGTGCAGAGTATATAGTGCAGTCAGTGTAGTGTATATAATACAGTGCAGAGTATATAGTGCAGTCAGTGTAGTGTATATAATACAGTGCAGAGTATATAGTGCAGTCAGTGTAGTGTATATAATACAGTGCAGAGTATATAGTGCAGTCAGTGTAGTGTATATAATACAGTACAGAGTATATAGTGCAGTCAGTGTAGTATATATAATACAGTGCAGAGTATATAGTGCAGTCAGTGTAGTGTATATAATACAGTGCAGAGTATATAGTGCAGTCAGTGTAGTATATATAATACAGTGCAGAGTATATAGTGCAGTCAGTGTAGTGTATATAATACAGTACAGAGTATATAGTGCAGTCAGTGTAGTGTATATAATACAGTACAGAGTATATAGTGCAGTCAGTGTAGTATATATAATACAGTGCAGAGTATATAGTGCAGTCAGTGTAGTGTATATAATACAGTACAGAGTATATAGTGCAGTCAGTGTAGTGTATATAATACAGTGCAGAGTATATAGTGCAGTCAGTGTAGTGTATATAATACAGTGCAGAGTATATAGTGCAGTCAGTGTAGTGTATATAATACAGTGCAGAGTATATAGTGCAGTCTCCGCCTCCATAGGTGGCCTCCCGCCGACTGCTGTCTCTTCATCTCCTAACTTTGACAGCTCTTATATAGGCAAGAACGGGGCCACCCAGTGACATAACCAGGTGTTCCGCCCCCTTCTGACGTCATGTTGAGGGCATGTGGCCTGGTATGGTTCAGGAGAGGGGGTGCACTTGCTGGGGGGGACTCCACGCCATTTAAAAAAAAAAAAAATTTAATCTATATTGCCGGGACCCGGCAATACATTACAGCCGTGAGCAAGTTTAAATTACATTTTTTCCTTTAGAAATGTCATTATCGCTGTGGCACGGTTCAATACATCGCACAGATGCGCCACTTTACAGGAAGACTAAGGGGACCCCCCAGGCATGATATTTAAAGGTATATTTCATTTTTATGGTTTCACTTTAAGCATCATTAAAATAACTGCTTCTTTAAAAACGATCTTTTTAAAAACGTTTTTCTGCATTGATACATGTCCAATAGGGCAGTACCCGGGTCCCCAGGAGCCCCCAAAACCTGGAGTACTCTATTAGGACAAGTCCAACCAAAGCAAGCACTTAGCCCCACCCCTTTCAACTTCCTATTGGCTTTTGAGGCTCCACCCACATTGACTGGCCAACAGGGAGATCCTAAGGGTGGGAGGGGCTGTATAAAAATACAACGTAATAAAACGTAATGCGTTTCTTTTTTTCCCGAAATGCATAATAGATGCAACAAGTGGGATTTTTCAAAAATACAACACGCTGCCCTCTGATGCAATGCACTGATGTGAAGCGCCTCGTAGATTATAATGGTAACGGGTTTTATGCGCTTTTAGCGTGCTGTGATCCTGCGTTGTAGCCCCTCCTAGTCTGCTATGGAAACCTCAGTTTATGGGATTTATTTAGTTAGCGGCCTTTTGTAGAATCGGAAATGATTGGCTGATTTCTGGATGTTGTAACATTGTTACCATCTGCGTTGCGTCCAATTATTACACTTCCTGCCCAGTGATGAAAAGTCATCAATATTTAGCAGTTTTTATTTTATTTACGGCACAAGTCTCCTTTATATAAAGCTGCTCGGGGCAATAAAAGCCAAAATAAAGTCATTACTACATACCCCCCCCCGCCCCCCGCCCCCCGAGGTGGAACACGTTCTCTCCTCTCCAGTCCGGGGAACGTTCGTTATTTTCAATGGAGGGAGATGATTGTAGTGAATTACTCTTCCACCTTTACTAGATATAAACTGAACAATTAATAATCTGCAGCTGTGAGAACTTCTGTAGATTAGGGAAGGACTGCAGAACAAAAGAGCCACGACACAACATGCAGCTTCTGGATTTATCACAACCTAGAAATGTGTAATAACAGGTCCTCTTTGTTCTGAGCATCGGGTAGGGTCGCCACCTTTTCCTTCAAGTCAAACCCCAACACTTTAGTGGCGCACAGCAATTTTTTTTTACAGTATAAATTATACATATATTTTGCTATTAAAAAATATTCCTAATCCTATGAAGTTAATAACAAGAGTTCCCCTTTACATCAGAGTCCACAGAGTTCCCCTTTTACATCTGAACTCACAGAATTCCCTTTCACTGTAAGGGGGGACTCTGCAGACTCTGATGTAAGGGAGAACTCTGGGGACTCTGACATAAGGGATGCTCTAGGAATCCTGATCTAAGGGGGAACACTGAGCACTCTGATGTACGGAGAGGAATCTGATATAGGGGGGGACACTGAGCACTCTGATGTACGGAGAGGAATCTGATATAGGGGGGGACACTGAGCACTCTGATGTACGGAGAGGAATCTGATATAAGGGGGGAACACTGAGCACTCTGATGTATGGAGAGGAATCTGATATAGGGGGGGAACACTGAGCACTCTGATGTATGGAGAGGAATCTGATATAAGGGGGAACACTGAGCACTCTGATGTACGGAGAGGAATCTGATATAAGGGGGAACACTGAGCACTCTGATGTACGGAGAGGAATCTGATATAGGGGGGACACTGAGCACTCTGATGTACAGAGAGGAATCTGATATAGGGGGGGACACTGAGCACTCTGATGTACGTAGAGGAATCTGATATAGGGGGGGACACTGAGCACTCTGATGTACGGAGAGGAATCTGATATGGGGGGGACACTGAGCACTCTGATGTACGGAGAGGAATCTGATATAGGGGGGGACACTGAGCACTCTGATGTATGGAGAGGAATCTGATATGGGGGGGACACTGAGCACTCTGATGTACGGAGAGGAATCTGATATAAGGGGGGACACTGAGCACTCTGATGTACAGAGAGGAATCTGATATGGGGGGGACACTGAGCACTCTGATGCACGGAGAGGAATCTGACATGGGGGGGGACACTGAGCACTCTGATGTACGGAGAGGAATCTGATATAGGGGGGACACTGAGCACTCTGATGTACGGAGAGGAATCTGATATAGGGGGGACACTGAGCACTCTGATGTACGGAGAGGAATCTGATATAGGGGGGACACTGAGCACTCTGATGTACAGAGAGGAATCTGATATAGGGGGGGACACTGAGCACTCTGATGTACGGAGAGGAATCTGATATGGGGGGGACACTGAGCACTCTGATGTACGGAGAGGAATCTGATATAAGGGGAACACTGAGCACTCTGATGTACGGAGAGGAATCTGATATAAGGGGGGGACACTGAGCACTATGATGTACGGAGAGGAATCTGATATAAGGGGGAACACTGAGCACTCTGATGTACAGAGAGGAATCTGATATAGGGGGGACACTGAGCACTCTGATGTACGGAGAGGAATCTGATATAAGGGGGGGACACTGAGCACTCTGATGTACGGAGAGGAATCTGATATAAGGGGGGGACACTGAGCACTCTGATGTACGGAGGGGAATCTGATATAGGGGGGGACACTGAGCACTCTGATGTACCGAGAGGAATCTGATATAGGGGGGAACACTGAGCACTCTGATGTACGGAGAGGAATCTGATATAGGGGGGACACTGAGCACTCTGATGTACAGAGAGGAATCTGATATAAGGGGGGGACACTGAGCACTCTGATGTACGGAGAGGAATCTGATATAGAGGGGGACACTGAGCACTCTGATGTACAGAGAGGAATCTGATATGGGGGGGACACTGAGCACTCTGATGTACGGAGAGGAATCTGATATAGAGGGGGACACTGAGCACTCTGATGTACGGAGAGAAATCTGATATAGGGGGGAACACTGAGCACTCTGATGTACAGAGAGGAATCTGATATAAGGGGGAACTCTAAGAACTCTGATGTATGGAGGGGAATCTGATATAGGGGGGGACACTGAGCACTCTGATGTACCGAGAGGAATCTGATATAGGGGGGAACACTGAGCACTCTGATGTACGGAGAGGAATCTGATATAGGGGGGACACTGAGCACTCTGATGTACAGAGAGGAATCTGATATAAGGGGGGACACTGAGCACTCTGATGTACGGAGAGGAATCTGATATAGAGGGGGACACTGAGCACTCTGATGTACAGAGAGGAATCTGATATGGGGGGGACACTGAGCACTCTGATGTACGGAGAGGAATCTGATATAGAGGGGGACACTGAGCACTCTGATGTACGGAGAGAAATCTGATATAGGGGGGAACACTGAGCACTCTGATGTACGGAGAGAAATCTGATATGGGGGGGACACTGAGCACTCTGATGTACAGAGAGGAATCTGATATGGGGGGGACACTGAGCACTCTGATGTACCGAGAGGAATCTGATATAGGGGGGAGCACTGAGCACTCTGATGTACGGAGAGGAATCTGATTAAGGGGGGGGACACTGAGCACTCTGATGTACGGAGAGGAATCTGATATAAGGGGGAACTCTGAGCACTCTGATGTACGGAGAGGAATCTGATATAAGGGGGAACACTGTGGCCTCTGGTGTAAAGGGGAACTCTGATGTAAGGGGTGCTCTGAGAACCCCGATTTGCCTTAGTGTACTCACTCAGAGGCAGGAGAGAGAAGGGGGGAGACTGCAGTCACAGACAGGGATGGATGGTGAGCTCACTCACCCCACCTCTCATCCAGATGTATCTGAGGCTGCTGGACTTCAAATTTCTGGCCCCAGCTTCCCTTTTGTAGGGCACAGCGCCGGGGATTGGAGTGTGGGCAGACACAGAGGGGTAGGGGGGAGGAAGAGGTGCAGATCGAGCCCTCTCTCCTCTCCCGTCTGTATGTGGGGGGGGGATTGTTAGTAACAGACACTCTCAGCTCACACAACTGCAGCCAGCAACCCTGCTGGGAAGCCATAGTCCAGTCTGAATAAGGTGTCCGGGTTTCAGGCAGTCTGAAAACCGGACGCATGATTCCAAACCTGACCTGTCCGGGTGAATCCCGGACAGGTGGCAACCCTAGCGTCAGGGGATGGGGATCATTTCTGCCCATTTGTTGACCTTTCC